>CM036767.1:7323926-7471426 GCA_020796225.1 Arion vulgaris
GAAGAGTGAAGTGAAGAAGTAGTAGAAGAGAAGAGAAGAAGTAGTAGAAAGAAGAAGAAGTGAAGAAGAAGTAGAGAAGAAGAAATTAGTAGAAGAAGAAGTGAAGAAGAAGAAGAAAGAAGAAGAAGTAGAAGAAGAAGTAGTGAAGAAGAAGTAGAAGAAGAAGTAGAAGAAGAGAAGAAGTGAAGAAGTGAAGGAAGTAGAAGAAGTAGAAGAGAAGTAGAAGAAGTAGAGAAGAAGTGAAGAAGTGAAGAAGTAGAATAAGAAGAAGAGTAGAAGAAGAGTAGAAGAAGTAGAAGAAGTAGAAGAAGTAGAAGAAGAAGAAGAAGAAGTGGGAAGAGTAGAAGAAGAAGAAAAGTAGAAGAAGTGAAGAAGTAGAAGAAGTAGAAGAAGTAGAAGAAGTAGAAAAAGTAGAAGAAGTAGAATAAAGAAGAAGGAAATGAAGAAGTAGAAGAAGAAGAAGAAATAGAAGAAGTGAAGAGAAGTGAAGAAGTGAAGAAGAAGAAGAAGTGAAGAAGTGAAGTGAAGAAGAAGTAGAAGAGAAGTAGAAGAAGTAGAAGAAGTAGAAGAAGAAGTGGAAGAAGTAGAAGAAGTAGAAGAAGTAGAAGAAGTGAAAAAATCACGCGCGCAGCATCATCAGCGCCACACATCACATCAATCCCTCCCTCCACCTCCTCAACTCCACCCTCCACCCTCCCTCCTCCTCCTCACACACACACACACTCCATCCACCTCCTCCTCATCCACCTCCTCAAATCATCATCGCATCAATCGCGCATCATCATCATCGCATCGCATATCGCATCGGCTCGCATCATCTTTCACTCATCATCACATCACACCTCACACACACACACACCTCACACACACTCACACACACTCCATCAACTCCACTCTTTGCACACACACCATCACACCTCCACTCCAATATCACTCCACTCATGCACACTCCATCATCTTTTGCACCTCCACACACACTCACCTCCACTCACACATCCATCACATATCACCTCACTCCTCCATCACCATCATCAATAAGCATCAAGCCATCAGCATCATCAAGGTGGTTGGAAGAGGTGGAGGTGGAAGGTGAGTGGAAGAGTGGAAGGAAAAGTGAAGAGAAGAAGTAAAGAAGTGAGAGGAAGAGTAGTGAAAGTGGAAGAGTAGAAGAAGAAGTAGAAGTGAAGTGAAGAAGTAGAAGAAGAAGTAGAAGAAGAAGAAGAAGTAGTAGAAGAAGAAGAAGTAGTAGAAGTAGAAGAAGAAGTAGAAGAAACACATATCATCCACCCTCCACCCTCCACCTCCTCCACACCACCTCACCTCCTCCATCCTCAATAATAAGAAGTGAGTAGTGAGAGAAGAGTAGTAGAAGAAGAAGAAGTAGTAGAAGAAGTAGTGAAGAAGAAGAAGAAATAGAAAGTAGAGGAGAGGAAGGTGGTGGAGAGGGAAGGTGGAGAGGAAGGAAGGAAGTGAAGAGAGAGAAGAGGAAAGTGGAAAGTGGAGAGTGGAGAGAGTGGTAGAAGAGTGAAGATGGAAAGTGGTAGAGAGGAAGTGAAGTGGAGAGGAAGGAAGGAAAGTGGAAGGAAGAAGGAAGAGTGGAAGTGGTAGAAGGAAGTGAAGAAGAAGTAGGAAAGTAGTAGAAGAAGTAGAAGAAAAGTAGTGAAGTAGAAGAAGAAGAAGAAGAAGTAGAAGAAGAAGAAGAAGTAGAAGAAGTAGTAGAAGAAGTAGTAGAAGAAGAAGTAGAAGTGTGATGGAAAGAAGTGAAGAAGGGGAAGTGGAAGAAGTAGTAGAAGTAGTAGAAGAAGTAGTAGAAGAAATAGAAGAAAATAGAAAGTAGTGAAGAAAAGTGAAGAAGTAGAAGAAGAAGTAGAAGTAGAAGTAGAAAAAGTAGTAGAAAAGAAGTGAAGAAGTAGTGAAGAAGTAGAAGAAGGAAGAGTAGTGAAGAGAAGAAGTAGAAAGAAGAAGTAGAAGAAGAAGAAGTAGAAGAAGAAGAAGAAGAAGTGAAAGTAGAAGAAGAAGAAGTAGAAGTAGTAGGAAAGTAGAAGAAGAAGTAGAAGAAGTAGTAGAAGAAGTAGAAGTAGAAAGTAGTAATAGAAGAAGAAGAAGAAGAAGTAGAAGAAGTAGAAGAAGAAGAAGTAGAAGTAGTAGAAGAAGTAGAAGAGTGGAAGAGTAGTGGAAGAAGTGGGGAAGTGGGAAGAGTAGTGAGTGAAGAAGAAGAAGTGGAGAGAAGGAAAAGAGTAGTAAAGTGAAGGAAAAGAAGAAGAAGTGAAGAAGTAGTAGAGAAGAGAAGAGTAGAAGAAGTGGTAGAAGAAGTGGTAGAGAAGAAGAAGTAGTAGAAGAAGTAGTAGAAGAAGAAGAAGTAGTAGAAGAAGTAGTAGAAGAAGTAGTAGAAGAAGTATTAGAAAAGTAGAAGAAGAAGAAGTAGTGAAAGGAAGAAGAAGTAGAAGAAGAAGAAGAAATGAGTAATTAGAAGAAGAAGAAGAAAAGAAGTAGAAGTAGAAGAAGAAGAAGTAGTAAGTGATAGAAGAAGAAAAGAAGAAGAAGAAGAAGTAGAAGAAGAAGAAGAAGTAGTAGAAGAAGAAGTAGTAGAAGTAGTAGAAGAAGAAGAAGTAGAAGAAGAAGAGTAGTAGAAGAAGAAAGTAGAAGAAGAAGAAGTAGTAGTGAAGAAGAAGAAGAAGTAGAGTGAAGGAAGTGAAGAAGTGAAGAAGAAGAAGAAGAGTAGAAGAAGAAGAAGTAGAAGAAGAAGAAGAAGAAGAAGAAATTAAGAAGAAGTGGAAAGTGGTGAAGAAGAAGTAGAAAGGAAGTGGTGGGATAGTGAAGAATAGAAGAAGAAGAAGTGGTAGAAGAAGAAGAAGTGAAGAAGAAGAAGAAGTAGTGAAGTAGAAGAAGAAGAAATTAGAAGAAGAAGAAGTAGTAGTAGAAAAGTGAAGAATCGTATCATCGCGGCATCATCATCATCATCATCATCATCATCATCAGCATCATCATCTCATCACACATGCATATCACCATCATCATCACTTGCACACTCATCACCACTCACATCACACACCTCTTTTTTTGCATCACTGCCTCCTCATCACACACACACACACACCTCCATCAACTCTATATCACACATCACACACACTCATATCACACACACACACACCTCCATCGCATCTTTACATCACGCATCACGCATATCACGCATCACACACATCACGCATCATCAGCACTCCATCATCCTCCTCCTCCTCCTCATAATATCACACTCCTCTATCACACACACACACACTCACACACACACCCTCTATCTCACACACACACACACACACACACACATCACACACACCATCATATCACACACACACTCCACAAAGTAGAAGAAGAAGAAAGAAGAAATGAAGAGTAGAAGAAGAAGAAGAAGGAAGAAGAAGTGAAGAAGAAGAAGAAGAAGAAGAAGAAGAAGTAGAAGAAGTAAAAGAAGAAGAAGAAGAAGAAGAAGAAACAAGAAGAGAAGAAGAAGTGGAAGAAGAGAAGAAGTAGAAGAAGAAGAAGAAGAAGAAGAAGAAGGAAAAGAAGTAGAAGAAGAAGAAGAAGAAGAAGAAGAAGAAGAAGGAAAGAAGAAGAAGAAGAAGTAGAAGAAGAAGAAGAAGAAGTAGAAAATAAATCGCGCGCACGCACGCGCACGCACACGCGCATCCGCCGCGCACGCGCGCGCGCGCGCGCATCGCATCGAAGTAGAAAGAAGAAGAAGAAGAAATTAGAAGAAGAAGAAAGTAGAAGAAGAAGAAGAAGAAGAAGAAGAAGAAGTAGAAGAAGAAGAAGAAGAAGAGAAGAAGAAGAAGAAGTAGAAGAAGTGAAGAAATTAGAAGGAAGATGAAGAAGTGAAGGAAGAATGAAAAAAGAAGAAGAAGTGATTGAAGAAGGAAGAGTGGTGGGGAAAGAAGTGAAGAAATGAAGAAGAGTAGTGAAGAAGTGGAAGAGTAAGTGAAGAAGAAGTAGTGAAGAAGAGTAGAAGTAGAAGAGTAGTAGAAGAAAGAAGAAGTAGTGAAGAAGAAGAAGTAGAAGAAGAAGAAGGCGAAGAAGAAGTAGTAGAGAGAAAGTAGAAGAAGAAGAAGAAGTGAAGGAAAGTGGTAGAAGAAGAAGAAGTAGAAGAAGAAGTGAAGAAGAAGAAGAAGTAGAAGAAGTAGAAGAAATGAAGAAGTAGAAGAAGTAGAAGAAGTAGAAGAAGTAGAAGTAGAAGAAGTAGAAGAAGTAGAATAAGAAGAAAAGTCGTCACGAAGAAATCGAAGAAATCGAAGTCGAAGAAGAAGAAGAAGAAGTGGAAGAAGTGGAAGAAGAGTGGGGAAGGTGGAAGGTGGAGTGGAAGAGTGGAAGGTGGAATGGAGGTGGGATGGAAGGAAGAGTCGATGGAAAGTCGAAGAAGTAGAAAAGAAGTAGAAGAAATGAAGAAAGAAAGAAAGTAGAAAAGTAGAAAGAAGTAGAAGAAGTAGAAGTAGAAGAAGTGGGGAAAGTGGAAGGAAGAGTAGAAGGGGAAGTGAAGGAAGTGAAGAGAAGTGGAAGAGTGAAATGAAGAAGAAGAAGAAGTAGAAGAAGTGAAGAAGTAGAAGAGAAGTAGAAGAAGTGAAGAAGTAGAAATAGAAGAAATGGAAAGTCAGATAAGGAAGAAGTAGAAGAAGTAGAAGAAGTAGAAGAAGTAGAAGAAGTGGAAGAAGTAGAAGAAGAAGAAGAAGAAGAAGTAGAAGATGAAGTAGAAAAGTAAGTGAAGGAAGTGGGAATAAGAAGAAGAAGTGAAAGTAGAAGAAGTAGAAGAAGTGAAATTAGAAAGTAGAAGAAGTGAAGAAGAAGAAGAAGTAGAAGAAAGAAGTAGAAGAAGTAGAAGAAGTGAAGTAGAAAGAAGTAGAAGAAGTAGAAGAGTAGAATAAGAAGGAAATTAGAAGAAATTAGAAGTAGGAAGAGAGTAGAAGTAGTGAAGAAGTAGAAGAAGAAGTGAAGAAGAAGAAGAAGAAGAAATTAGAAAAAAAGAAGAAGTAGAAGGAAAGAAGAAGTAGAAGTGAATAAGAAGAAGTGAAGAAGAAGAAGAAGAAGAAGTAGAAAAAGAAGAAGTGAAGAAGTAGAAGAAGTAGAAGAAGTCAGAAGTAGAAGAAGTAAAGTAGAAGAAGAAGTAGAAGTAGTAGAAGAAGAAGAAGAAGAAGAAGAAGAAGAAGAGGAAGAAGAAGTAGAAACAGAGAAGAAGAAGTGAAGTAGAAGAAGAGTAGAAGTGAAAAGTAGAAGAAAGAGAAGTAGAAAAGTAGAAGTAGAAGAAGAAGTAGAAGTAGAAGAAGTAGAAGAAGAGAAGTGGAAAATAGAAGTCAGAAGAAGTAAATCATGGCGCATCATCATCGGCATCATCATCATCGCAAAATCGCATCATCATATCATCGCGCATCATCGCGCATCATCATCATCGCATCGCGCACATATCATCATCATCCATGCGCATCACGCATATCATCGCATCACGCATCGCGTCGCTCGCATCGCATCATCGTCATCATCGCATCATATCATCGCATCATCGTCATCGCATATCATCTTTGCATATCACATATCCTCATCACACACCTCCATCACATATCACACCATCTTGCACATCAAATCTTTTCGCGCATCATCATCAGCATCATCGTAATCGTCATCATCATCGCATCATCAAGTAAATAGAATGAAGAGAGAGGGAAGTGAAGGTAGAGTGAAGTGAAGGGAGAGTGGAAGGAGAGTAGTGGAAGAAGTGGGAAAGTGGAAGAGTGGTGAAGAGTGGTGAAGGAAGTGGCAGTGAAGGGAAGTGAAGAAGAAGTGGGGAAGAGAAGTGTAGAAGAAGGGAAGTGAAGAAGAAGTAGAAGAGAAAGTAGAAGAGAAGAGTAGAAGAAGAGAGAAGTAGAAGAAGTAGTGAAGAAGAGTGAAGAAGTAGAAGAAGTGAAGAAGAAATAGAAAAAGTAAATAGAAGAAGTAGAAAAGAAAAATGAAAGAAAAAAGAAAAATCAAGAAGAAAATCAGAAGTCAGAAGAAGAAATGGGAAAAAGTAAAGATAGAAATAGAAAAGAAAAGTCGCAGAAAAATCAGTAGAAGAGTAAATTAAGAAGTAGTGATAGAAGAAGAAGAAGAAAAGTCGAAGTGGGGAGAGGAAGTGGAGGTGTGGAGTGGAAGGAAGGAGTGGGAAGGAGTGGTAGAAGAAGTGGGATGGAAGTAGTGAGTAGAAGAAGAAGAAGAAGAAGTAGAAGAGAAGAAGAAAGTAGTAGTAGAAGAAGAAGAAGTAAAAAATTAGAAGAAGTAGTGAAGAAGAAAAAGAGAGAAGTAGAAGAAGTAGTAGAAGTAGTAGAAGAGAAGAAGCAGAAGTAGAAGAAGTAGTAGAAGAAGAAGAAGTGAAGAAGTAGTAGAAGTAAAGTGGAAAGTAGTGAAGAAATCAGAAGAAGAAGTGATGAAGAAGAAGAAGTAGAAGAAGAAGTAGTAGTCGCATCATCGCTGTCATCGTCAAAAGAAAAAAAAGAAAGAAATAGAAAAGAAGAAGAAAGAAGAAATGAAGTAGAAGAAATGAAGTAGAAGAAGTGGTAGAGAAGAAGAAGAAGGAAGTGAAGGAAAGTAGTGAAGAAGAAGAGTGGAAGGAAGAAGGAAGAAGTGGTAATTAGAAGAGAAGAAGAAGAAGAAGAAGAAGTAAGTAGAAGAAGTAGAAGAAGAAGAAATTAGAAGAAAGAAGAAGAGAGAGAAGAAAGTAGAAGAAGAAGAAGAAGTAGAAGAAGTAGAAGAAGAAGAAGAAGTAGAAGAAATAGAAGTGATAGAAGAAGAAGAAGTGGAAAGTGATAGAAGAAGTGAAGTAGAAGAAGAAGAAGAAGAAGTAGAAGAAGAAGAAGTAATTAGAAGAAGAAGTGAAGAAGAAGAAAAGAGTAGTAGTAGAGAAGAAGAAGAAGTAGAAGAAGAAGAAGAAGAAGAAGTAGTAGTAGAAAAGAAGAAAAGTAGAAGAAGAAGAAAAGAAGAAGTAGAAGAAAGAAGAAAGTAGAAGTAGAAAGAAGAAGAAGTGAAGAAAAGAAGAAAAATAGAAGAAAGAAATAGAAGTAGAAGGAAGATAGAAGTAGAAGAAGAAGTAGAAGAAGTGAAAAGTGAAGTAGAAGAAGAAGTAGAAGAGTAGAGTAGAAGAAAAGTAGTGAGTGGAAGAAGAAGAAGAAAGTGATAGAATAGAGTCGAAAGAAGAAGAGTGAAGTGGAAGAAGTGAAGAAGAAGAAAGTGGAAGAAGAAGAAAGTGAAGAAGAGTGGAAGAAGAAGAAGTGAATAATTAAGAAGAAGAAGAAGAAGAAGAAGAAGAAGTAAGTGGAAGAAAGAAGTAAATCAGAAGAAGAAGAAGAAGAAGTAGAAAAGAAAGAAGAAGTAGTAGAAGAAGAAGAAATGAGAAGAAGAAAGAAGAAGTAGTGAGTAGAGAAGAAGAAGAAATTAGAAGAAGAAGAAGAGTAGTAGTGGAAGAAGAAGAAGAAGAAGAAGAAGAAGAAGTAGAGTCAGAAGAAGTAGAAGAAGAAGAAATAGAAGAAGAAGAAGAAGAAGTAGAAGAAGAAGAAGAGTCGGATGGAAGAAAGTGAAGGAAGAAAGTGGAAGAATTAAATCAGAAGAAGTAGAAGTCAGAAGAAGAAATCGAAAAATCAGAAAAGAAATCATCGAAAATCGCGCGTCAAATCGCGCATCGCGCGCATCATCATCATCGCGCGCGCATCGCGCGCATCATCATCATCGCATCGCATCGCCATCGCGCATCATCATCGCTCAACGTGCATCATCATCAGCATCGCATCATCGCGCATCGGCATCATCATCATCATCGCATCATCGGCATCAGCATCATCATCATCACGTATCTTATACATCACACACATCACACACACACACACACACATCACACATATCACATCATCACACACTCCATCACACACTTTACACACACCCTCACACACACACACACCTCATCTGCCACCTCTTTCGCATCATCGCACGCATATCGCATCATCATCGCGCATCATCACGCGCATCATCAACGTATCGCATCATCAAGGTCATCATCGCACTCCATCGCATCAAAAATAATGAAAAAGTAAATAGAAGGAAAAACAGAAAAAATAAAAGAAACAGAAAAAAAAAGATAACGCAGAGAAAATAGAAGAAATAAGAACAGAAGTAAAAGTGAGAGAAGTTGATACAGAAATGGTAAAAATTGGAAGGAGATGAACTAGAAAAATAAAAATTAAAAGGCGAAGATTTTTTAAAGTAGAAGAAGAAGACAGGATTATTTCTCAACATAAAAAAAAAACCATGAAAATGTTGGCGTAATGTTTTGGAAACAAAATATGACAAATAATTCCATTTTTATACGACTCTCCTGCTTAACAAAACACAGCACAAATTAACATTATTTTCTGCTAGGTTGCTCTCTAATCCACAGCGTCATATTGCAGTTGAGATACCGCTCTTTTAGTAATTTGCACTACTTTTTCAGCGCAGTCCGTGACGGTAAATAAATTTACAGTATATATATGGAACTGCAATCAAAACTAGCTGATTATCGCTCTATATTCTAAAGAAATACTGTAGTTCTAAGTACAAAGCTCTTCAAACAAATACAACTAACATTCGTCGCCGGAAAGCGCCTTTATCAAACAAACGAACAAACAGGAGTGACAAATTAAAATGAAACACAAATGGACGATAAAATACCTAAGCAATATCTAAGAAAATCCTGGAATAAAAACAGAAAAACAGAATAAATGTAACACAAAAACACACATAAAACTGAAATAGAAAGGAAAAACAATGAAACATCTAGTAAAAATATATATAGCTTGAATACATACAACATATACCAATATAGATTACAAAGCATGGGAAGAAAGTACTAAGAAGCATAAGAATGTAATACATTGAGCCCGCGTGGTCACTCAGGTGCTGAAATCAACCGATTCTCAGAGCAAATCGACTGCGATCATCAAGACATGATCCGGATGGCTGTAACCTGGACATCGTGACACCTAATAAATGGCCAATTATCATTGAAATGGGTGAAGCTACAGGGTCTGAAGCATTGGCGTATGTCGCGTAAGTGTTGGGCAGATCAGTCACTGAGCCTCTTGCCTGTCTCGCCGATATAAACCTTGTTACACCGCTTACAGATAATGGCATAGATAAGATTACAGGACTCGCATGTGAACCCATCGTCAATAAAAACATTCTTAAAGGAAAAGATACAGTACGCGTCTGTATCGCATAAGCACACGTGTTGCAACGCCGACAGCCACACTGGACAGTGCCAAAATGAGTCTGGATATTGGACTTAAGGCGACTGTGTACCAACATATCCTTAAGACTTCTGTCCCGTCTGTAAGACACCAAAGGATAGTTGGGGAAGACAGAACGGGTCTCAGGATCTGATCTAAGGAGAGACAGATGACGGAATAAAACATTTTTCACCAGGGAACTATGGGGGTGGTAAGTTAAGATAAGTTTTACTCTGTCAGAGTTAGTAGTCCTATGATGGCTGGTAAGGGCCTGCTGGCGAGTGATTTTCTGAACTCGATGCATAGCCGAGACAAGCACGCTCTCCGGGTATAGGCGCCTACGAAAGAAATCAAGCATCTCGCGAGCTCTCTCAAGAAAATCATCGTCCTCACTACAAAGGCGACGAAGGCGTAAGAGCTGCGAGAATGGCAAAGAGTCACGACAAGCCCGGGGATGGGAAGAAGTATAGAGGAGAAACTATGTGCATCAGTAGGCTTGTAATATACTGATGTAGTGATAGCGGATAGGCGTAAGGTGATAGTAATGTCAAGAAAGTTGACACAAGTAGTGGAGATGAGAGAAGTAAAACGAATAGAAGGGTTGAAAACATTAATGAAATTAATGAAGCGTGACAAATCGGTTTCAGGCATATCAGTGATGCCAATACAGTCATCAATGTATCTGTGATAGACAGACGGAAGGGGGCCATCATATGTAGTCCATACTAGGTGTTCAAGATAACCCATGAATAGACAAGCATAACTAGGTCCCATTTTAGTACCCATGGCAACCCCACTGATCTGCTCAAAGAATTGGTCATTAAACTGAAAGGAGTTAAGAGTGAGAACTAGTTCCGCAAGACGAAGGAGAGCAGAAGTTGACACAAGTGGATTAGTTCTCCTATTGAGAAAGAACCGGAGAGCTATAAGGCCGTCAGGATGAGGTATAGAAGTGTACAATGAGCACACATCAAGGAGGAAGAGACGGTAGGTTCTCTCGGGTAGCAACTCAATGGTAGAAAGACAGACAAAGCGTGGTTTGTATCCTTCAAAATGACGGAGTGGGGTGACTATTGGATTAAAGATGCTATCAAGGAATTCGAGATGTGTTCCGTAGGGCAAGAGCAAGCAGAAACGATAGGCCTACCGGGATTGTGGAGTTTATGAATTTGGGGAGCATATAAAAGGCGGGTGTATTTAATTATCACTAATTATCACATTTAGTTCAACCACTAACAAATTAAAAGTCACAGAAGAAGTTTACATAAAAAGAAAATGTAGATGATCTTGCAATAGTTACATTTGAAATTGCTACTAGACTATATTTTGTCACAAAGCTTCATTGCAGCTAAGCAATGAGTGCAATTTAAATGGCACAACTTTTAAACATGAAATGCCTATAATTAAGAAAGACAACTAACAGAATACTGAAATGATTCACTAGTTATTTTAATTCTGAAATCACAGTAGAATAATATGAGACTTCTCAAGTAAATCTGAATAGTGTACGATAAAGATCGGTCCAATCATTATTGCCATCTATCGCTGACGAATGGTTCACTTTGGACAGCTAGATCTAGTTTGGGATATTTAATATTACCGTTGATACTCGATACAAAAGTCAACTGAAAGGCATAAATAATGTTTGAAATATAAAAGAAAATTAAAAATTTATATTTAGCATTGCTGGATATCGTTGACACAAGTAAAATGACGAAAAGAATTCACGAGAAGATCACAAACTGCAGCGGTTGTTATGGACGTCAAAAGCAAACCGGCTTCGTAGCACAGAGAAATGGTAAGTCTGGTAGGTTATTGATGAGTTGCAGACGTAAAGTTGCCCTTAGAAGAGAGAAAATGTTTCTAGTAATGAAAATTTATGAGTAAAGAGAAGGTAATAATGCCGTTTCACGTAAATACGATGTTTATGGGTAGTACCGAAGCGAAATTTTCAAGGTTCCAAAATAATGGTAGTGACCATCGAAAAAGCTTCAAAATAGCTTCTACTTAACATATAATCATAGAATTTTCCAGATCTGTAGAATATGTTACAGTTACACGTAGAACAATCGGTTTTACTATATGAATGACACATATTTCATATGAAGCAAATTGTTTACACGCTGTTTCATCGATTCGATCGAAAAAACACAATGGCTGCCTTGTGTTCCGTCGCGGACTGCGCTGAAAAAAGTAGTGCAAATTACTAAAAGAGCGGTGTTGGTTCGCCGTGTAATATATCTCTTCCTGGCCGCTCGGATGAGTAACTCTATATTATAGGATAACACAAGAGTTATTGCACCTTAATTGATCAGTGGTAGCCGTATCGATCAGTTGTAATCGATACATGATAAAGCTGAAATAACTGTTCCCATTCCATTCCTACCTTGACATATTTTTCTCATTTACACGATTGAGAATTCCAATGATGGATACCCAGGTGACACGTTAACATATATAAATACTATAAATTAACAAATTAATTCGGTTTGGACACCTGATAGAAGTGCCCGTGGCCCCCGACAACATAGGGCCGACTAGCTCAGACGGAGAAACAGAAGTTCCTGTTTAATGGGGGCTGGTTTTTATAAGTATTTACTAGAACACTGGGAGGATTTTTGCAATTTTACACAATTCTACGAGTTATCAGCAAGGTGCATATCCTTTATAGGACGTTGCTCTCTTTGCAGCACATCTGAAATTCACTCTGTCTCTAGCCAGTTCACCCACTTCGCTGATGGTCATATTCATGGTTTCTTTAATATCTTGTAGCCATCTTCTTCTTGGTCTGCCTCTGCGTCCTGGGACCCTGCCCTCTAGTATTGTTCTTTCCAGGCCATCGTGACGCTTAATGGACCAAAGTATGTAATTTTTCTGTATAGTATGTTGTTTATCAGCCAATTCTCTTTAACATTTAGTTCTTTCAGGACATCAGTGTTCTTCCTTTTTCTGTTCATGGTATTCGTAGGATCTTTCTGTAGCATTTAGTTTCGAAGGACTGGATTTTCGTTCTTAATTTTTGTGTAATAGTCCATGATTCACAACCATAAGTAGCCACTGGGAAAATGCATGCTCTCAATATTTATTGATGAAAAATGTTAATAATACTGACATTCATTATCTTAAAACTTAATGTGTAACATAATTTAACCCTGATTTAGCGCGTTGTGTTGTTTTTTTACTGAATTTCTCTGTATCTAACAATACTGGAAAGCGAGGTCACGCGACGTTTGTGGTCTTATTTCCTAGAATTTTTACCTGAGCTCGCCGGACGTATGTTATCGGAAGCCACGGAATGCCCTGGTATCGACTGCCACAGACAGCCACAACTAAAAAAGTATAACGAGTGCAGAGCGAGAGGAAGACCACGCAAAAAATAGAGCGACGGCATCAATAAGAGCCTTAAGAAAATGAATAACAGCTTACAGAGTTCGTTAGGTCAAGCACACACAAGATCACTTTATCTCTCCCCCCACCCCCACCCCAACCCTCTTTTCCGATCCAGAAGCACTTGAGCTTTCAGCTCTTCGGCTCGATACCATGGACATCGTAACCCTTCGGTTCGGTGCCACGAACACCGTAAATATGGAGAACCTTTGACTTTTTCTGCCAGCCCACGGAATTGAGCCCGCACTCACAGAGGGCTTGTCAAACCGTCGCCCAACGCTACGAACACGCTGGGAAAATGCCCCCTTTCAATCCTCACATTTATATAAAGAAGTAACTGGTGGAAGAAAAGAAGAACAAATTTAACTATCCACAACAAATGTTCTTTGTTCTAGAACAAACTACCACGTTTAACTCAAGACCAAGTTGTCGCAACTGTCCACTTTTACGGAACAAATTATCACACAACTATTCCAACTTTTTGTTCAGTCAGTGAAATGTCTCACTTGTCATGCGCAGACAGTGTACACTTTGGGTGCGATTGGTATTCCCTTCAATAAACTTAAAGTGAGGTTGTGACAGTGATTCACAGACTGTACTTCACAATACCCCAATAGTTCAGAATACATGGGCGAGGTTCCTCAAGCAAAATATTAACAAGTGGTAGTATTTTTAAAAACATGTTTAAAATTTGATAGAGATTATAATAGAAGTCAATTATTTAAAAGTTTTCTGAAGTTCACATGCACACGAGTTGATAAAATACAGAAATTGATAACATACAGAAATTGATAAAATACAGAAATTGATAACATACAGAAATTTATAAAATACAGAAATTGATAACATACAGAAATTGATAAAATACAGAAATTGAAAAAAATACAGAAATTGATAAAATACAGAAATTGATAAAAATACAGAAATTGATAAAATACAGAAATTGATAAAATACAGAAATTGATAAAATACAGCAATTGATAAAATACATAAATTGATAAAACACAAAAAAAATGATAAAACGATAAAACACAGAAATTGATAAACACATTTAATTAAAAACAACAGTTGATAATACACAAAAATTGACCGAATACACGAGCTTATAAAAGCACAAAATTTGATAAAACACAGAAATTGATAAAAGACAGAATTTTATTTTAAAAAAAAGAAAAGATGATAAAACATAGAAGTTGACAAAACACATACACTGATAAAACCTCAGAATGGATAAAACACAGAATTTGATAAAACACAGAAGTTGATAAACACAGAATTTTATAAACACATGTAATTAGAAACAACAGTTGATAATACACAAGAACTGACCGAATGCACGAGCTCATAAAAAAAACAAATTTGATAAAACACAGAAGTTTATAAACACAGAGCTAGCTGGATACAAAATAAAAGTTGCCAATGATAAAACAAAAATCACAAAAAGACATTGAAATGGGAGACATAGAAATCAAGAAAGAAAGAAAGCGATAGGGAAACCCTGAGACAAACTTTCCTGGAACAGGCAAGAAATATCGAACTCAATATCATGGAAGAAACTGAGCGAGTTGTCCAGGATAGAACGGTATGGATAAATTATTTGCAGGCCCTATGTAACGTATAACGGTACGAGATGAAGATATACATATTCCTTGTCCATGTGGTTAAGAGGTTAAGCCCTTGCCTTGCTATCCGAAGATCGTGAGTTCGAATCCGGACCGGACCGTTCTGTTCACAATTACATTTTTTTCAAGATTCCCTAGGACTGTTGCTGGAACTACGGCGTTCGTGCTTTGTGCAATTCATCTCGGCAGGTAGCGTGCTATTTATGCTGTCATATGGTCGAACAATATAAGGTAAAGCCCTGTGCAATGAGGTTCATATTTCGGTTTTAAAATCCTGCATAGATGTCCCCTGTCTCAAAGATTTTGAGACTCTGAACGTCCGATGAATAAGTTCATTTGCGCTTTGTATACACTTCTAGTATGCAAATTGTTAGTATGTTCATTTTTAGTATGCCATGGCTACAAATGAACAAGATCTACAAGACTTGATAGACATACTAGTGAGAGAAAGTGACAAGAAAGGATTAAGCATGAATATAAAGAAAACAGAGGTTATGGTTGTCTCCAAGAAACAGGAAACACCAACATGTAATATCAAAATAAATAACACAACATTGAAACAAGTCTATCTATTCAAGCATCTGAGAACATTTCTAACATCAGATAGAAGATGTACAACAGAGATTAGGAGTAGAATAGCTCAAACGAAAGCAGCTTTATGAAAATGAAGAACACACTATGCGTGAACTCACTACCAATGACACTGCGAAAACGAGTACTCCAGTGCTATATTGAACCAATACTTATGTCTGGCAGCGAATCATGGACAATGAACAAACAATCAATACGATCATTGAAGCCACAGAGATGTGGTTTTACAGAAGAATGCTGAAAATGCCATGGACAGCAAAGAAAACAAATGTGGAGGTTTTAAATAGGCCTGCACACAAAGAAACCTTATCAAAAGAATAAGAATCCGACAATCAAGGTTCTTCGGGCATATAATGCGAAGAGAAGGTTTAGAACATTTGGTGACTACAGGTAAAATTCAGGGAAGGAGAGATCGTGGAAGACAGAGGGAGAAGATGTTGGATGGCCTGACATCATGGTTCGACAAAATATCGACGTCAGAACTGATTACATACACCAAGCAAAGAGAGTTGTGGAGAGACATGATCGCCTATGCCGGCAGGCACGGCACTTGATTGATTGATACATTTCTACCGTGCACTTTCAGAGCTTCATAGCATAAACAGTTTGAGAACCGCTTCTCCATGGAACCAGTGCCAAGGATTTCAACACGTTGCCTCAAACAATGACCAGCCAATATTCGTCTCTTAGCATCATCAGCCAGAGCCGTGACCTCTTCTTTCAAAAGCATATCAGTATGAGTTCAACAGGTTTACAAATGTTCGGTTCACTTTATCTTAAACCCAAAGCACTTTATCATCACTACAGCAACATTGATCGTATCATTAGTATGCCAAACATTCTTTCACTGTCTCATGCTCATTCTGACATTTACAATGACAATAACACCACAAAAATGGCCGATAGAATCCATAAAAACTATGTCCCAGACACATCATGAAACTCGTTATATCCACTCAAATTTGGCTTAGAACGTTTGACGTCTAATAGTAGAGAAAGTGGAAAATTATATTTGTTGCATGTTTTGTTTTGGGTGGTTGTGAGAAAAGTTGTATTTGTTTTAAATGCTATTAAAATTCTCGTGTTGTCAATGTTAGAGATGATAGTTTAGACTGGATTTTGTCTACACGATTTATGTGACATTGCTAAATTTGACCTCCCCATGAGGCCATTACCTTGTAGTGGTGGGGAGGCTTGCGTGCTCCAATGATACAGTGAGCTATGACGGCGGGAACTTATGTTCCCGGAAGGGTTACCAAAGCCGGAAAGGTCACTGAGGAGGGGACAGACGAAGCATGGTCTCCTGGTCCTCCAGGTTGGGGTTGGGCTTGGGACTAACGATCCCATCCTTTAAAAAAATTAAAGTTACGGAAACAACAACAAACATACAACCTATCTACGGGCATGAAGGGCTACCAGAGTCATTGACTCACATGACTGGAAGTGGTGAAAGCCGAAAGGAAGCTACTTTCATGAGGACGGAAGTCCTGAATGCCAAAACCAAGACCAGAATTGGATGCTGGAATGTAAGAACAATGTACGAAACCGGAAAACTATCACAAATAACAGCAGAAATGAGAAGATATAATCTACATATCCTAGGGTTTAGCGAGAGCAGATGGACAGGAAATGGAAGAAGTACCACTGCAACAGGTGAAACAGTCCTTTTTCTGGACGAGACGATGACCTACACCATGAAGGAGTAGCAGTAATCCTAAGAAAGGGCGTGGAAAAGTGTCTGTTAGAATGGAAACCTATCAGCAGCCGCTTGATTAAGATCAGGCTAAAGGGGAAGCATACAAACATCACAATCCTACAATGCTATGCGCCAACTAATGATAGCGAAGATACAAAGAAAGACTCGTACTACGAAAACCTACAAGCAGAATTAGACAAGTCACCATCCCATGATGTTATCATTGTTATGGGAGATCTAAATGCGAAGGTCGGACAAGACAACACGCATAGTTATAGAACTATGGAAAATATGGATGTGGTATGATGAACGAAAATGGGGAACGTTTAGTAAACTTCTGCAGCATGAACAATCTCGTTATAGGAGGAACCCTATTTCAACATTTAGATATCCACAAATTAACATGGTATTCCCCTAATGGCAGAGATAAAAACCAAATAGACCATATAATGATCAATGGACCCTGGAGACGCTCTCTGCTAGATGTTGTAGTCAAGAGAGGTGCAGATGTTGGTAGTGACCACCACCTAGTCACAGCTTATGTCAAACTTAAACTAAGAAAAACAGGACAACAGAAAACTTCCAAAAGAGGTTCGATGTGGATAGACTAAAAGACACGGAAGTAAGGGATAAGTTTATAATGCAGATAAAGAACAGATTCCAAGCCCTAGAAAGTAATGAAACTACGGATGAAACTGACAACATAGATAAAACATGGGACAACATAGCATCTATATATAGCAAGAGCAGTGAAACATGTCTAGGCTACCGCACAAAGAAAAGAAAAGAATGGATAACACCAACAACATGGAAAATAATAGACAGCCGAAGAATATTAAAAAGAAATTGTTAGAAGCAAAGTCCGAAAGACTGAAAGCAAGATACCAAGAACAGTACAAAAGCGCAAGTAAAGAAATCAAACGGGCTGTGAGAGCCGACAAAAGAATGTATGTTGAAGACCTGGCAGTACAGGCAGAAGAAGCAGCAAAAAGTGTGATCAGGGAACAGTGTACAAAATTACAAAGCTAATAAGCGGAAAACATTACAGAAGATCAAATACTCTCATAAAGGATAAGAATGGAATACTATTGACAACGGAAAAGGAACAAGAAATACGATGGACAGAGCATTTTAAAGAATTGCTAAACAGACCACCTCCAACGGTAGTAGCAGACATACCAGAACCAACAGAGGAGTTAGAAATTGGCATTGAAACACCCAGCCAGGATGAGATCATTACAGCAATTAAATCTCTTAAGAATAACAAGGCACCAGGGAATGATAACTTAAACGCAGAACTATTCAAAATAGACCCAGAACTTGCAGCTAATATATTGCAACCTTTGTTTACTACTATATGGAATGCCCAAATAATACCTGATGCATGGAACAGAGGAGTCATCATCAAGATACCCAAAAAGGGCTCCCTTGCCGATTGTAATAATTGGCGTGGAATAACACTGCTTTCTGTCCCAAGTAAAATCTTAAGCAAAATCATCGTACAACGTATTACTGACGCTGTGATAAGAAACTGAGAAAGGAACAAGCAGGATTTCGCAGAGGACGGAGCTGTATAGGCCAAATATTTGCTCTTAGAAATATCATAGAACAATGCACAGAATGGCAAAGCAAACTCTATATCAACTTTGTAGATTTTGAAAAGGCTTTTGATAGCATACACCGAGAAAGTCTATGGCGTATCTTAAGATGGTATGGAATCCCACTGTGTTTTATAAATATTATAAAAAGCTGCTACAGCAAGTTTGCATGCAGTGTTGAAACTTCAGAACTAAAGTTTGAAGTAAAAACAGGCGTGCGACAAGGATGTGTTATGTCAGCCCTATTATTCAACACTGTCATAGATTGGGTGATGCGTAAAACAACGGAAGATAAGGCAAGAGGTATTAGATGGACGCTCACATCCACTCTGGAAGACCTAGATTTTGCAGATGACATCGCACTCCTATCTCATACACATAGAGATATCCAGGAAAAGACCAGCTGCCTTAACCAATATAGTGAGATGGTTGGGCTGAAAATAAATCAGAAGAAAACTGAAGTAATGACTCTGAACATAGCAACCCCAGCACCAGTCAAACTAGAAGGTAAAACCTCCGAGATACAACCGCTTTCACATACCTTGGAAGTGTTATTAGCAATGAAGGAGGCGCTGGATCTGACATTAAAACAGACTGAGTAAAGCACGCAGTGCATTCATGACCCTTCAGACCGCCTGGAAATCTGCCCAATACAGCATCAGAACCAAGACTAGTATCTATAACAGCTGTAAGCTGTCAACTTTGCTGTATGGATCGGAATGCTGGAGAATGACAGAACAGGATATGTCCAGACTCTCCGCCTTTCATACAACTTGTCTGCGAAAAATCTTACGCGTGTACTGGCCGACTACTATCTCGAATCAAGAATTGCTTGCACGATGCCAACAAGAGAATATGGGCACTATCATCCGAAGACGACGCTGGAGATGGATTGGACATGTGATGCGCATGGAGACTGGCTCCGACACGAAAACTGCACTGAGATGGACTCCAGAGGGTAGGCGAAAGCGTGGAAGACCCAAGACGACCTGGAGGAGAACGATAGAGCAAGAGCTGAAGGAAATGAATCATAACTGGAACACAATACAGAGGAAGGCCATGAACAGGGAAGAATGGTGTACGTTTGTTGCTGCCCTAAACGCCAGGGCGTAACAGGCTAAAGAGAGAGAGAGAGAGCTAAATTTGAGCAGCATTGTAGTTCTATTCTGTGTGATATTGCTATATCTCAGTTGCATAGTCATTCTATTCAGTATGACATTGTCATTTTATTCTGTGTGATATTGTCATTTTATTATGTGTGACATTGTCAGTCTAATCTGTGTGACATTGTCAGTATAATATGTGTGACATTGTCAGTTCAATCTGTGTGACATTGTCAGTATAATCTGTGTGACATTGTCAGTCTAATCTGTGGGACATTGTCAGCCTAATCTGTGAGACATTGTCAGTAAAACCTGTGTGACATTGTCAGTTAAATCTGTGTGACATTGTCAGTACAATCTGTGGGACATTGTCAGTTAAATCTGTGACATTGTCAGTTAAATCTGTGTGACATTGTCAGTTAAATCTGTGTGACATTGTCAGTTAAATCTGTGTGACATTGTCAGTTAAATCTGTGTGACATTGTCAGTCCAATCTGTGTGACATTGTCAGTTAAATCTGTGTGACATTGTCAGTCCAATGATGGATATCTTAAAGGTCGCTAAACCAAAGTTACGGAAAACATACTGTATAGGTGGGGATTTATTTTGTGCTCTCGACAGAAAAAAATTCCTATGCCTCAACTGGGATTTGAACCCGTGTCCTTATATCTGAGAGATGCCCGCCTGCCCAGCGTGTTCATAGCGCGTTGGACTGCGGGTGACTAGCCCTCTGTGAGTGCGGGTTCAATTCCGCAGGCTGGCAGAAAAGCCACAGGTTTCCCAGATTCACGGTGTTCGTGGCACCGAACCGAAGGGTTACGATGTCCATGGCTCTGAGCCGAAGAGCTGAAAGCTCCAGTGCTTCTGGATCGGAAAAAATATCTGAGAGATTGGTACTTATCGTATCCAGTAAAATCCCACTCGCCCACGCCAGAAAATCGTCTTCGAACGCTTCCTATCGACCGCTTTATATCGACCGCTTTATATCGACCGCTTTATATCGACCGCTTTATATCGACCGCTTTATATTGACCGCTTTATATCGACCGCTTTATATCTACCGCTTTATATCGACCGCTTTATATTGACCGCTTTATATCGACCGCTTTATATCGACCGCTTTATATCGACCGCTTTATATCGACCGCTTTATATCGACCGCTTTATATCGACCGCTTTATATTGACCGCTTTATATCGACCGCTTTATATCGACCGTTTTATATCGACCGCTTTATATCGACCGCTTTATATCGACCGCTTTATATCGACCGCTTGTTAATCACTCTGTGTGATTTATATGTGATCTGATCCTAATAGAGATTGTACATTGTGCCAGTTATGCTCCTACAAGTAGGCCAGCAAATCCGATTTCTGCGACGCTTTTTATTCACTATGGTAGCTTCCTAAGTCCTATATCAGTCGCCGCTTACGACATGTCTTCTAGGTCGTAGTGTCGTAGTGGTACTATTCTTTGCTTCCTGTGTGGGCCCCGGCAACACACGGGCGGTAAGAAACTCTGAAGACAGACATAGAGAAATTGTCTGATCATGAGACTTCGCTGTATTCACAAAATAGATGAGACTGCAGTACAACTATTTGATTGGCAAAACACGTAATCACAAAGTACGCTCTGGAGAATCGGTTGATTTCTTTGCATGGTACCTTGCGACCATGTGGGCTGAACGTATTACATTCCTTTGCTTCTTAGTACTTTCTCTTCCATGCCTTGTAATCTATATGGGTATATGTTGCATGTATTCAAGTTATATATTTACTAGATTTTCATTGTTTCTCTTCCGTTCTATTTCTAGTTTTTATGTGTGCTTTTTGTGTTACATTTATTTCGTTATTCGTTTTTATTCCCAGATTTTCGTTTTTATTCCCATATTTTCATTAGAAACGTTTGTTTTTGGTCGTCCATTTGTTTTTTAAATTTGTCACTCCTGTTGTTCGTTTGCTTGATAAAGGCCTTGTTGGTCGAAACGTTGCTGTATTTTGTCATTGTTTTTGTAATTTGTAAAACTACAGTACTTTGTGATTACGTGTTTTGACTTTGGTGTATAATAATATCCTTAACTCTTCTGTATAAGTCGGCCACAAATAGCAGAAACAAGACAGGACACAATCGACTCCGCAGCCACATGTATACAAAATTTAAGTTTGGCAATTCAGCCATGTGTACATGTAGACAGGAACACCAGACTGCAGAGCACATACTTCAATACTGCCCCGAATATGATACACTGAGGCAAACTCACTGGCCTAACGAAACAACACGACAGAAAACTACACAGACCTCTGTATGAGCTAGAAAAGACAGTGAAGTTCATACAAGAGACAACATTGTATATATAGACAATATTTCAAGCGAACGAACGAACGGAAGGAAGGATACAAGAGACAACATTGTATATATAGACAATATTTCAAGCGAACGAAAGGAAGAAAGGAAGCAGAACCAAGGTGTCTGCGTAGCTTGGCTGTCTAACTCCAAGCAGAAGCTAGAATTATATTGTTATTGTAATTAGTTTATGAGGAACCTGTCTGGTCTGGTTGATGATTGAATTATCAAGCTTTGACCATGGAGGTACTTGCGGCGACTAAGGCACTGCGCTGGCTGGAGTCATAAAACTACACTCAAAGCGTGCATTCTGAGTGATTCATTGAGTATGATCCGCAAGGTAGAGGCTGGTTCGATGCGCAGGCAATGGACTGAATCACTCCAAGCGTCAACAATTTGTAGAATCAGGCTTATCTTTGTTCTGGTGCACATGGGTGTTGTTGGCAATGAGAGAGAAGACAGGCTGGCTGGCTCTGGCACCATACCAGCCAATGGATAGAGCTGATATTTTGAACGCCCCCATGTGGCCGCAAAGAAGATTTTAATTTAAACCAATCCACGTCAATTACTAGATTGCAGGAGTTGAGTTTGAAGATTAGAGTAGCTTGAAGGGCATAACAGGTATATTCTTCTTCTTCTGCGTTCTCCACTAGATTGGGATTTCGGATTCTCTAATAAAGGCCGCCGTCTGTCTCAGATTATCAGCCACGCCATACAGTTTGTCTTGGACGCTAGTGTAAGTGGGCCACCTCTTTCTTCTCAGGTCTGCATACTGGGGGCAGTTCTGTAGGATATGTTCTGGTGTCATACTTGCCAAACCACAGGGGCACAGGTCGTTGGTGCCTATCTTGAATTTAGTGTATAGGTGGTGTTTCATTCTGTTGTGACCCGTCCGGAGGTGAAGTATAGCTGTCTGGTCCCTTCTGGACAGTTGGTAATATCCATCATTCTTGTTGTGTTTTGGGTGTTCTTTATCCCACTTTGCCCTGTAGTGCCCTTTGACGATGGTTTTTGCTTCTTCATAGCTAACCAGGTTGTTTTCTTGGGGCATTCCTGCTCCCTCTTTAGCCAGTCTGTCAGCATCTTCATTCCCCTTGATCTTGCAGTGTGAGGTATCCACTGGATTACTACCCTCTCAGATTCATGGGATAACTGGGCTAAGGTTGATCTGAGATCACTTAGTTCTGTGTTCCTTTCAGATTTCAGTGCTGAGATAGCAGACAATGCGTCAGTCAAGAGCACTATTTTTCCATGTATTTGGTTCATATTTTGTAGTGCCATTTTTGCAGCTGCACTGAGGGCCTCTACCTCAGCCCTGAAATTGGTTGAGAACTTGCCGGTGGCCAGAGCTAAGGTTAGTTCTTCTCCATTTTTAGTCTGAGGACAACTCCCCTCCTCCATTGTGGGTGGCATCTGTAGCAGAGCCATCCGTGTATGCATGTGTCCATGAATAGATTGGATAGTTTTCATTTATGTGTTTTTCGACAATGAGCCTTCTCTCCAGGTCTGTCTGTGTGCCTTTCTTGCCAATGCCTCTTATTTCTTCTGAGAGCTCTGGGAGACTGCAAGCCCAGGGAGGAGAGGTGCTGGCTGGTTGAATGTGTCTTGATTGAGCCAGTGCCAATATTGCATCTTTGTGAGCAAGTTCTTTGGAGTTTGCCACGAAGTTACTTCTTTTAATCTGCCCCTACCGTAGCTGTTGATTCGGAGGTGCATTGGATAGTTCATCAATCTCTTGAATTTTTCTCCTTGTTGAAGAACCTTCATGTCCCGTCTGTCCTCCATCGGCTAGAGCCCTGTCACAGTTTTCAGTATTTCTATGGGGGTAGACTTCATGGCTCCAGTGATGATCCATGAGGCCTGGTTTTGAACTCTGCTTAGCTTTACAAATTGTGTCTTGAAGGTTGTGACCCAGGCTGCTATGCCATACTCGAGTACTGGTCGGACTCTTCCTGTGTATAACCTTTTCAAGATACCATAATCTGTACCCCAGGGGGTGCCTACTAACTTGTTCATAATCCTTATTCTCTGCTTTGCTCTGTTTCCAGCTTTGTCTATCTGAGTTTTCCAAGTCATTCTGCTGTCCATGGTGATTCCATAACAGGTATATGAGTAGGCTCATCAATCAAAATCGAACTGGTACGGTCAATCGCTGGACGCTGTTGGAGATATTGCGAAGGTGATCGGGGCACCTATGGACATGTCCGGAGTGCAATGAAGATATTCCAAACTGAAATTGAAACTGAATTATCAAGCTATTCATTTATTGCACTGACATCTACTTCTTCTTCTTCTCATATTGCGTGGCTAGATTGCTTGGTGTTCATGTTCTACTATACACTAGATATGTGTTATGATATGGGTTCGATCCATTTATTGATTGATTGATTGATATGACCATCATCATTGCACTTCGGTGAGTAGCCATGTGGGCTCCCATCTCTTTCTTACACATAAAGATCTCAGCTGCAGTGCACGGCCAATAACAGCAGCTAATGAGCGGAAAATCATAACGACAGAGATGAGGTGTCTTAGAAGAGCTGCAGGTGTGACAATAAGTCTGGCCAACACTATGTTACCAGTGTCAAACATGGCCAATAACAGCAGCTAATGAGAGGAAAATCATAACAGAGATGAGGTGTCTTAGAAGAGCTGCAGGTGTGACAATAAGTTTGGCCAACACTATGTTACCAGTGTCAAACATGGCCAATAACAGCAGCTAATGAGAGGAAAATCATAACGACAGAGATGAGGTGTCTTAGAAGAGCTGCAGGTGTGACAATAAGAGACAAAATTAGAAATGAAGAAACCAGTTGTGAAACCAGTCATGGAATTCATAAAAGAACAACAGATTAAATGGTTTGGACACCTGACAAGAATGCCCTGGTATCGCCTACCATAGAGAGGCCACACAGGAAAAAAAGTATAATGAGAATAAGGCAAGAGGAAGACCACGCAAAAGATGGAGCGACGGCATCAAGAACAGCCTTATGAAAATTAATATCAGCTTAGAAGGTGCCTTAAAACAAGCACACGCAAGATCACTACGCCCCCCAACACTTCTATAAAGAAGTAAATGATGGAAGAGAAGAAGAGGACTAATGGGACTGCGATGCACATTACCCGAACATCTCAATTGTTACTCGGGACTAATAGAGGCCTTTATGTGTCCCTGTTTTGGTACGGCGTCTCGACAGCTAAGTGGTTACGCCCTTGCCTTGTGATACGAATGTCGTGGGTTTGAATCCGGACATCGCCTTTCTGTTCTCGAGTGCATTTGTTCGTCCAGATACAGCTATTTGGAGTCACACTGAACATAAAACCACACAGATCTCTGTGTGAGCTACAAAAGACAGTGAAGTTTATCCAAAAAACAACGTTGAATATATAGAGAATATTTCAAGTGAACGAAAGTATGAAGGAATGAAGGAGACTGGGGCTACGGAGTTAGTGCTTTGTTCAATACTCTCGAGAGGTGGCGGGAAATTTTTGCGGAGAGGGACCGAGCCATTTGGGGTAAAACCCGGTGCAATGAAGTCAATCCTTCGGCTATAAAACCCTTAAATTCCTTTATGTTGTCACTTTCAAACCACCCCCACCTAGTACATCCTGCTTCTAATCTAGCAAATTTAATGACAATATTACAGAGAAAATCTCAAAACATTTGAATGTTTTTCATCTATCTTTAAAATTAACATCGATTAATTTCAGTTAAGAGATTTTATACACACTTACATTTTCATGTGAGACTTCTTGAGAGCGCTTCCAGTTCGCAAGTGTTTTTTTCCTGTCAGTTCTCTTTTGTTGATCTTAGTTTCGAGTCATTATTTGTCTCTGCTGACGTGTTCTCTGGTCTATTCAGTTGTTAGTGAGTTCATGCGAGGACATTACTCGGTAAATATTTATACAATAGATATTCGATTTATAGTTATTCGATTGATACAATAGTTATTAGATTTATACAATAGTTATTAGATTTATACAATAGTTATTAGATTTATAGTTATTAGATTTATACAATAGTTATTAGATTAATAGTTATTAGATTGATACAATAGTTATTCGATTTATAGTTATTAGATTTATACAATAGTTATTAGATTTATAGTTATTAGATTGATACAATAGTTATTCGATTGATACAATAGTTATTAGATTGATACAATAGTTATTAGATTGATACAATAGTTATTAGATTTATAGTTATTCGATTTATGCAATAGTTATTCGATTGATACAATAGTTATTCGATTGATACAATAGCTATTCGATTCATACAATAGCTATTCGATTCATACAATAGTTATTCGATTGATACAATAGCTATTCGATTGATACAATAGCTATTCGATTCATACAATAGATATTCGATTGATACAATAGATATTCGATTGATACAATAGTTATTCGATTGATACAATAGCTATTCGGTTTATAAATAGTTTTTCGATTTCACAAGTTATTTTAAGTGAAAGTTATTGGTTAGTAACCTGACGTCATTGCACTTCGGGCAGACATATAGGTGCCCAGTCTCCCTCAACAGATATCGAAGGGTATGTATACTGATGGTTTCCGTGGATCGCTGATTTTAAACACACTCCTCACTCTGCCCCTCAGGCAGACTGAGATTATACTTGTACAACTGGTATCTCAAAATTGTTTAAATCGCTGGATCGATTCATAGGTAAACACGTAAAAACAAAGTACTACAGTTTTACAAAATACATAAACAGTGACGATAAACAGCAACGTTTCGACCAAAAGGCCTTTATCAAGCAAACAATACAACAAGAATGACGAATTTCGAGGAACACTACAAATGGACGATTACATGTGGAAACATAAACCTATCTGATGAAAATCTGGGAATAAAAACGAACAACGAAATGAGTGCAACACAAAAACAGAAAGTGGAAAAGGAGAGGAACAATAAACAATATAGTGGATAAATGACACATATATAGAGCAAACACACATATAGATAACAAGGCACGAGATAAGACAGTACTAAGAAGCATAGGAATGTAATGCGTTGAGTCCAAGAGGTCGCAAAGTGCCATAGAATGAAATAAAACGGTTCTCCAGGGCGAATCGACTGCGATCATCGGAGGAACATGATCGGATGGCTGTGACCTGGACATCGTCAACTCCTGAATGGCCAGTATCATTGAAATGAGTGGCCACATGAGTCACAGAGCATTGGCGAATATCGCGTAAGTGTTGGGCGAATCGGTCACTGAGCCTCTTACCGGTTTCACCAATATAGGCCTTATGGCATCGTTTGCAGGTGATGGCATAGATGATATTGCGGGACTCACACGTGAAACTGTCTTGAATGGTATAGGTAGCTTTTGGAAAAGAGACAGTACGGGTCTGTATTACATATGCACATGTATTACAGCGCCGACGGCCACATTGGATGGTGCCAAAGTGACTCTGGATGTTAGGCTTGAGGCGACTGTGACCAACATATCCTTAAGGCTTCTGTCCCGTCTGTACGCCACCAAAGGATTGAGTAAAATTGCATAAAAGCTTGCAGTGCTCTATCAAACATCTACATTTTCCGATTTCACAAGTTATTCTAAGTGAAAGTTATTGGTTAGTAACCTGACGTAACCAGTCTCCACCCTTTTTCGATGGATCGATTCAACATTATTCCAGTGTCTTCATCTACAGCCAACTCTAGATAACAAGGCCAGACAACTGATAAAGGGTTCCCTGACCTAGATTAGAAAAGGGGGCCGGAAAATGTAGATGTTTGATAGAGCACTGCAAGCTTTTATGCAATTTTACTCAATTCTGTGAGTCTATGGTTATTTATTGGTGAAAAATATTCATAATATTGATATTCCTTATTGTTAAACTTAATTTGTTGCATAATATAACTTCGAGTTAGCATTTTGTGTTGATTTTAAAATGAATTCGTCTATATACACCAATACTGGAATGTGAGGTCACGTGGTGTAGTTGGGGTCTGATTTCCCATAATTCTTACCTGAGTCCAAAGACCCATAAGTTTATAATTGGCTCTGATCGATTCAACATCTATACAAGTGTCTTCCTCCCACAGGTGGTCCCCGAAGAGACCGAAGAACATCCCTCTTATCCATCTTCAACTCCCCAACAATCGATGCTGTTGATGCAAGCCTGTCCGATCTCTCATTACCGTAAACACCCGCATGTACAAGTAAAAGTAATATATCCCACATAGACATACGTTCTTAATTATAATGTCATGCCCGTCTGCCCAGCGCGTCCGTAGCGTGTTGGACTACTGGTGACTATCCCTCTGTGTGTGATGGTTCAATTCCGCGGGATGGCAGAAAAAGCCACAGATTCCCCAGATTTACGGTGTTTGTGGCATCGAACCGAAGGGTTACGATGTCCATAGCACCGAGCCGAAGAGCTGAAAAGCTCAAGTGCTTCTGGATCGAAAAAATAAATTATAATGTCATTTCTTCGAGTAACATGACAGATGCAAAACGTTAGTGTCATATTTATGTTGTATGTTGTGTGTTGTATGTTGTATGTTGTGTGTTGTGTGTTGTATGTTGTACGTTGTATGTTGTATGTTGTGTGTTGTGTGTTGTACGTTGTGTGTTGTATGTTGTATGTTGTATGTTGTATGTTGTGTGTTGTATGTTGTACGTTGTATGTTGTATGTTGTGTGTTGTGTGTTGTATGTTGTGTGTTGTATGTTGTATGTTGTGTGTTGTGTGTTGTATGTTGTATGTTGTGTGTTGTGTGTTGTGTGTTGTATGTTGTGTGTTGTATGTTGTATGTTGTATGTTGTATGTTGTGTGTTGTGTGTTGTGTGTTGTATGTTGTATGTTGTATGTTGTGTGTTGTGTGTTGTATGTTGTATGTTGTATGTTGTGTGTTGTGTGTTGTATGTTGTGTGTTGTGTGTTGTATGTTGTATGTTGTATGTTGTATGTTGTATTTTGTGTGTTGTATGTTGTATGTTGTGTGTTGTGTGTTGTGTGTTGTATGTTGTATGTTGTATGTTGTGTGGTGTGTGTTGTGTGTTGTATGTTGTATGTTGTATGTTGTATGTTGTGTGTTGTTTGTTGTATGTTGTATGTTGTATGTTGTATGTTGTATGTTGTGTGTTGTGTGTTGTATGTTGTATGTTGTATGTTGTATGTTGTATGTTGTATGTTGTATGTTGTATGTTGTGTGTTGTATGTTGTATGTTGTATGTTGTATGTTGTATGTTGTATGTTATATGTTATATGTTGTATGTTGTATGTTGTATGTTGTATGTTGTATGTTGTATGTTGTGTGTTGTATGTTTGTATGTTGTATGTTTAGTATGTTGTGTGTTGTATGTTGTATGTTGTGTGTTGTGTGTTTATTGCTCGAAGTTTTAAAATGAGCCTTCTTCTTCTTTGAACGCTCCATATCGACAACTTGTTAACTACTCTTTGTGATTTGTATGTGATCTGAGCCTAAGAGCTATTGTATGTTGTGCCAGTTATGCGCCTACAAGTAGGCTAGCACATCCGATTTCTGCGATGCTTTTTATTTACTAGGTAGCTTCCTAGGCCCCTATATCAGCCGCTTCTTACGACATGCCTTGTAGGTCGCAGTGGTACTATTCTTTGCTTGCCTTGCGGGCCCTGGCACCGCACGAGCGACATTGGGATTTAAGATCAGTAGAGAAAAAAAGTCGATCACCCCACACTGGACTCCAACTGAGTTACTGTAAGGAGTGAGACTAGCACAGTACTTCAAATACACACAAAGAACATTCCCTCCCCACAATCAATCATCAATTCAATCATTAATTCAATCATCAACAGGATTATCATCACAAAATACTACAATCTTTGCAGTGGTGGCTCGCCATTAAGGGTCAGAGGGGCCGGGCGCCACCAAAAATAACGCGTAACGAGCATTTATTATTTAATAATTTAAAATATAACCTAACCCAAAACCATGATTTCCCCGAAAATTTGCGTCTGGCCCAACCAACAAAAACGATCACGAGCCGCCACTGAATCTTTGTATCCCAGTTTCTCTAAATTGATATTCCAGACCCTAACTCGTCTTGTTGCCCTCGTTCAACGAATGCCTACTAAACCCAACCTAGGTTAGTTATTTATTCACAAGACACAGGCTATGATAGATCCCCGCTGTTTTTTAATTTTCCACGGACCACAATCCAGAAGCGATCTGTACAGATCGAAGAACGAAATCAACTTGCAACACATAAAAAAAAGACATCGCTAATGAACCGAGACAGTAACAACCGTGACAGGACATTTATTGATCCATGGTAATTGTGACTCTGGCAGTGCTCGTGTAAACGGTGCTGACAGACAGGAATGTTTGTAAAACGTCATTTATGTCATAAACATATGCAGTTTCATTTCTTCTTCTCTAGCAATGTTTTCCTGTGTAGCAATGACGATAAAAGAGAGTAGCTTGTTCAAGTTATGAAACAATGAAAATCGTGGCATATCCTTTGCATGACTTTACCATCAACAACAGTAAATGAGTGGTCAATTTATTTTCTAGCCCCCTCTCCTTATACCTTCAGTAGTTAGTCATTGTTTTCTGAACGGGGTTGTCTATTTTTACAGTTCGTAAAAATCTCCGCGGATAAATTTGCTTATAAACTGCCGGCCGCGGAGTTTTAACCAGTTACGCTTTGGTTGTGATCGAGCTGACTCTTAAGCTACAGACACCCACAAGCTACAGACACACACAAGCTATAGACAGACTAAATTATGATGATTTTATTAGTTAACAATAGCCGTCCATTGCAAGTGATGACGAGAACAGTCTCAGACGTGTGTTACTGCACCTCTCTGGTGTGTGCGGAGGGGACTGTAAAGTCCAATTCTCGAGCACAATTCTCTATCACAGGTGGGGCATATATGATCAAGGTTAGACATGTGGGTGCTGTATGTTTTGTCTTCTCGAGCAGCTCACTTTCTCTGCGACTCAACAGTACGACGATTCTCAGATATACGAGTGGGGTCAAAGGCACATTCATAGGGACAACGTCGCGCCAGATTTAGTGAGCTGGCACTAAGCAAGATTCTACCCCACCTCCGCGTGGTGACCCTGGAAACAGGCATAGAATCCTGTCTGGCTAAGTGGGTAGGGATCGAGGGAGAGCTACGCTGGTCCCAGAGTGACTATTTTTGTCCGTCTCTCCCGGCCGAAGGGAAAAAGTTGAACAAATAAAAACGAACCGTTAGAAGTGACAATGTGCGAGTCGTTATGAGGCACGTCCACTCGAAACAATGATCTCACCTAATTTGCCAGTTCTTGGCAAGAATCGTCGAAGTGATGCAAAGTGTCGTGTCGACACCAGATAAGATTGCAGTAAACTCCGTATCAGAGGCCAAGCGCAGATACATTTATTGGGTGAGGTTGGCCGAGCGCAAATTCCAAAGTTGCGTTATGGTGCCTAAAGATATTGCATCTTCCCACCAATCCTTCCCCAGGACAACCGGCAAGGTACTGTTGCATTAACAACTAACATCTCAAAATAACTGGTGTGGATGATGTTGGCGAGAGTAAAATTTCAGTTGCGTTGCTAGTGCCGAATGAAACGACCTTCTAAAATATATGTGCGCAGCCCCATTCCAGTGTTTCCCGGAGACAGGAAAAATGCAGAGTAGACAAGTGCCAAGTGCTGAAACGCTACCCGAAAAGGCTGAGAATACTCTATTCAGGAATAAACTCACTGTGGATAGAAAAGTAATACCGATAATGCAGAGGGTTGACCGGTATAAACATAAATATTGGCGAAGGGCGATAATTTTCGGACGCCGATCATCCTACTCTAGTAAGATGACGTCCAAGTGGCAAACCCATCCGTCCCCCAGTTCTAGTGAATGCAACCCTAGTAAATAAAACGCTGGCAAGAAATCGGATGTGCAGGCCTAGTCATCATAGGCGCATAACTTGGCACAATTCACAATCGCTCTTAGGCTCAGATCACATACAAACCACAAAGAGTGGTTAAATAAGTGGTCGATATGTATCGTTTGCAGAAGAAGAAAGAAGAAGCTCTGCGAGTTTCTATTGTGTTTTTAAGCGCCACATTTGGCGATCTTGTGCAAGGGATAAGAGAGTGAGCATGTCCAAGCTATCATCAAGTGGCATGTCCCTTTGCGGAACGTCGGTTTCATCACAGCTCACCTGAAAAACTCTCTGTCTCTAGTAAGTTCTCCCGCCTCCTACAGCGTCATGTTCAAGGTTTCTGTAATGTCCTGCTGCCACCTTCGTCCTAGTCGTTCCCTGCCTAGAACTCCAGGAACCATGCCACCCATTACTGTTCTCTCTAAAGCACTATAACGTTTAACGTGGTCAAAATATTTCATCTTCCGGGACATGGTGTTATTTCTGTGCTAATGCTCTTCGATATGCAGATCTTGTAGGATGTCTTTGTTTTTTCTCTTCTCTGTCCAGGATGTTCTAAGAGCTTTTCTGTAACACTTTGCATCAAAAGCTTCAGTTTTGTTCTTTAATGTGTGTGCTATGATCCAGGATTCGGCAATGATGATAAGAGAGAGAGAGAGAGAGAGAGAGAGAGAGAGTATGCTCAAAGACTATATTATGAACTTTGGAGTTCAACCGTTTGACATCTTTCTTTACTTGAGCTAATTAGGGTTTTTTGGGTTTTTTTTTCCGATCCAGAAGCACTTGAACTTTTCAGATTTTCGGCTCGGTGCCATGTACATCATAACCCTTCGGTTCGGTGCCACGAACACCGTAAATCTGGGGAATCTGTGCCTTTTTCTGCCATCCCGTGGAATTGAACACACAGAGGGATAGTCACCCGTAGTCCAACGCGCTACGAACACGCTGGGCAGACGGGCGCTAATTAGGGTTAGAGGTAGTATGTGAAGTTTAAAAGCCGAAGGATTGACTTCATTGCACCGGGTTTTACCCCATATGGCTCGGTCCCTCTTCGCAGAAATGGCACGCCACCTGCCGAGAGTATTGCACAAAGCACGAACTCCACAGCTCCGGCAACAATCCTATTGGTCCCTGGAAAAAACTGCACTCGTGAACAGAAGGCCGCGGTCCGGATTCGAACCCACGACCTTCGACTCGCAAGGCAAAGGGCTTAACCACTCAGCCACAAAGAGGAGGAATCTATACACGAGCAGATAATCACGTTTACATATGGAAAAGGTTGAAGGAATCTATACATGGGCAGATAAGTATGTCTGCACCAGGGGAAGGAACGTTTACAAAAGGGGAGATAATCTATACATGAGAAGATAGCCATGTCAGCATCAGGGGGGAAGAAATCTATACATCAGCAGATAAGAATCTCTACACAAGTAGAGGCAATCTTACGTGTGCTGATCTACACAAGGGGAGGCAATCTTTACATGTGTAGATCTACACAAGGGGAGGCAATCTTACGTGTGCAGATCTTCACAAGGGGAGGCAATCTTTAGATGTGCAGATCTTCACAAGGGGAGGCAATCTTTGTGTAGATCTACACAAGGGGAGGCAATCTTTAGATGTGTAGATCTACATAAGGGGATGCAATCTTTAGATGTGTAGATCTACACAAGGGGAGGCAATCTTTACATGAGCAGGTAATCATATCTGCATAAGAGAATTGAATATATACATGATCAGATATATATGTTTACACATGAACCTATCGTCAACTATACACAATGGGAAGATTCCAAAATATGAGCAGATAATCCCGACTACAAAAGGGAAGTGAACCTTGTACATGAATATATAGTCAAGTATACAGAAGGGGGTGAACTCTATACATAAGCAGATAATTAAGTCTACAGCAGTATAGACATGGATACACATACGAAATGGAACAAACGCGTGGACAGATTAGAAACAATTGGCACGTCGTAACTAGCACTTGAGCCGTCATTAAGTTTGTCACATGGCACGCCTGTGATTGGTTCTCAGCTTCAGTACACATTGTACAGTCTCGTGCTGTGTCTGCACTTTAGTCAAAATGTACTTCAATCAATCAAGTGCCATGCCTGCCGGCGTGGGCGATTATGTCTCTCCACAACTCTCTCTCTCTCTCTCTCTACTTGGTGCAGCTAACCAGTTCTGACGTCGATATTTAGTCGAACCACGCTGTCAGGCCATCCAACATCTTCTCCCTCTGTTGTCTTCCTCAATCTCTCCTTTCCTGAATTTTACCTGTTGTCATCAAATGTTCTAAACCTTCTCTTCGTATTGTATGTCCGAAGAACCATGATTGTCTGATTCTTATTCTTTTGATAAGGTTTCTTTGTATACAAACCTTATTTCTCTCTCGCGATCACCGCCCAGACCGATGTACCAGACCTCCCCATAAATTCTATTCATGTGGAAATCTGATTCATGCAACATTGGTGTGTTTTACGTCACATCTTCAGCACCATTGAAGCTCTGGTGCTTATTCTTTGGTGATGTGTTCGGTTTCGGCCAGCGTTTACTCGGTTCGCTCTCCGTTAGGCCTGATTTAAAACCTCATCATTTGTTTTCTTTGCCGTCCGTGGAATGTTCAACATTCTACTCTATAACCACATATCTATGGCTTCTAATGATCTTATTGATTGCTTGTTCATTGTCCATGATTCGCTTCATTGTCCATGATATACTTACCTTTCTATTATTGCTGCCAAAGAAGAAATAAGAGTGGGATGGTACTCTGTCGCTGGCACTTTTAACATATATGTGCTGAAAAAGACAAAGCACCGATGGGTCCGGCTTAATGCAGATACATCAGTTCTAGTGCCCTCCATTTGATTGATTGATACGATCATGCAGCTAACACTGTTCACGATCTCAATATATATGAAATCTGAGCCAAAGTTTTGATCGTTTCTTACACTAATAGCTTCAGGCGCAAGTGATCAATGCTCCTAACGACTGTGAGGTTGGTTGCTCTCCTGAAACACTGTCTTAGAGAAACTGGCTCAGAACCTGGTGGCAGTTCTGTTGTGACATTGAGAAATGACTTTTATTCTACATTAAATAAGTAATCTCCTGTGATTATGTAGACTTTTCTACCCATTGTTGCCGACTCTGCTAAGGGTAGATTTCTTCTGAGTTCTCACTGGAGAGGGTTAGTCAACCAACATCATAACACTTCGGACAGAAACATTTGTGCTTAGTCTCTCAAACAGACATCAAAGCGTGTGCCTACTGATGATTCTTATGACTCCTCATTCTCTTTCAAACATCCCGTTCTGCTTATCAACACATCATTTCAAATTCATTCTTCTTCTTTGCGTTCGTTCTTTACCACCAATTTTAATCACTCTTTGTGATATGTTTGATCTTTGCCAAGAACGTGTATACGTTGCACATTGGTTTGGTAGACCCTAAACGCATATATTTCTACACGTTTAGGACAGGTGCATCCGATTTCAGCCAAACCTCCTTAGTCGCCTCTTACGACATGCGTGGCAGGTAACAGTGGTTCTATTCTTGACACCCCAAATTTGGGCCCCGGTAACCACTCGGGAGCCAAATTCCTTAAATCGCTGGATAGATTCCAGATCAACGATATAGTCTTCTTTCAACAGACAGTTGTCGATGAACTACAGAACATCCCCATATCCTTGTTAAACTACTCGAATATCGATGCTGTTGATGAAGGAACAACGAAGTCTGTTTTTACCGTTCGTAAAAATCCACGCGAAAAAAAATTGGCTTCCAATTTGTTTACCGTGGAGTTTGACTCATGTACTCTTGGGTTGTAATCGAGCTCACTACTACTTAAGCTACATACGCCCACGTGTTGCCGGGACTAGCAAGGGGAGCAGAGAATAGTAGCACTACGACCTACAAAGCATGTCGTAAGAGGCGACTAAGATAGCGGCCTAAGGACGCTACCCTATTAAATAAAAAGCATCGCAGAAATCGAATGTGCTGGGCTACTTGTAGGCGCATAGCTTACACAACGTACAATCGCTCTTAGACTCGGATCACATACAAATCACAAAGAGTGGTTAACAAGTGGAGGATATGGAGCATTTGAAGCAGAAGAAGAATATTGACAAAGTTGAATGTTTGTACCCGATGTAAAACATTCAACAAAAGACCCTTATATTAACAAACAACATGTTTCCAAGTATGCCCATATGTATTGATAATGCATCGCTTAAAGGCAACCGTGGTCAGACAAGTTGTTTCACATTATATGAAATCGATATGCATTTTTTAGTGGGTAGCTTTTCAAACAGTACAGACCATTTGCTGTGTACGAATGACTGTGTGAGCAGTTGATGCGTACGGATGAATGTCTGAGTTGATGTGTACGGATGGCTGTGTGAGCAGTTGATGTGTACGGATGACTGTCTGAGTTGATGTGTACGGATGAATGTCTGAGTTGATGTGTACGGATGACTGTCTGAGTTGATGTGTACGGATGACTGTCTGAGTTGATGTGTACGGATGACTGTGTGAGCAGTTGATGTGTACGGATGACTGTCTGAGTTGATGTGTACGGATGGCTGTGTGAGCAGTTGATGTGTACGGATGAGTGACTGAGTTGATGTGTACATTGACTGTGTGAGTTGATGTGTACGGATGAGTGACTGAGTTGATGTGTACATTGACTGTGTGAGCAGTTGATGTGTACGGATGACTGTGTGAGCAGTTGATGTGTACGGATGGCTGTGTGAGCAGTTGATGTGTACGGATGAGTGACTGAGATGATGTGTACATTGACTGTGTGAGCAGTTGATGTGTACAGATGAGTGACTGAGTTGATGTGTACATTGACTGTGTGAGCAGTTGATGTGTTCGGACGACTGTGTTTTCTTCTTCTTCTCAGAAAGCTTTATATCAATCACATGTGTGATTTGTATGTGATCTGAGACTAAGATTGATTGTACATTGTGCCAGTTAGCCGCCTACAAGTAGGCCAGCCCATCCGATTTCTGCCACGCTTTTAATTTACTAGGTAGCTTCCTAGGCCCCTAATAAAATGGCCTCTTACAACATGTCTTGTAGGTCGCAGTGTTACTATTCTTTGTTTCCTTGAGAACCCTGCAACACACACACGGGTGGGAAGACTGTGTGAGTTGATTTGTGCGACTGACTGTGTGAAGAGTTGATGTGTGTGACTGACTGTGTGAAGAGTTGATGTGTGTGACTGACTGTGTGAGGAGTTGATATTTGTGACTGACTGTGTGAAGAGTTGATGTGTGTGACTGTCTGTGTGAGGAGTTGATGTTTGTGACTGTCTGTGTGAGGAGTTGATGTTTGTGACTGTCTGTGTGAAGAGTTGATGTTTGTGACTGTCTGTGTGAGGAGTTGATGTGTGTGACTGTCTGTGTGAGGAGTTGATGTTTGTGACTGACTGTGTGAGGAGTTGATGTGTGTGACTGTCTGTGTGAGGAGTTGATGTGTGTGACTGACTGTGTGAAGAGTTGATGTGTGTGACTGTCTGTGTGAGGAGTTGATGTGTGTGACTGTCTGTGTGAGGAGTTGATGTTTGTGACTGTCTGTGTGAGGAGTTGATGTGTGTGACTGTCTGTGTGAGGAGTTGATGTGTGTGACTGACTGTGTGAGGAGTTGATGTGTGTGACTGTCTGTGTGAGGAGTTGATGTTTGTGACTGTCTGTGTGAGGAGTTGATGTGTGTGACTGTCTGTGTGAGGAGTTGATGTGTGTGACTGACTGTGCGACTGACTGTATGAGGAGTTGATGTATGCGACTGACTGTGTGAAGAGTTGATGTGTGTGACTGTCTGTGTGAGGAGTTGATGTTTGTGACTGTCTGTGTGAGGAGTTGATGTTTGTGACTGTCTGTGTGAGGAGTTGATGTGTGTGACTGTCTGTGTGAGGAGTTGATGTGTGTGACTGACTGTGCGACTGACTGTATGAGGAGTTGATGTATGCGACTGACTGTGTGAAGAGTTGATGTGTGTGACTGTCTGTGTGAGGAGTTGATGTTTGTGACTGTCTGTGTGAGGAGTTGATGTTTGTGACTGTCTGTGTGAGGAGTTGATGTGTGTGACTGACTGTGCGACTGACTGAATGAGGAGTTGATGTATGCGACTGACAGTGTGAAGAGTTGATGTGTGTGACTGTCTGTGTGAGGAGTTGATGTGTGCGACTGACTGTGTGAGGAGTTGATGTGTGTGACTGACTGTGCGACTGACTGTATGAGGAGTTGATGTGTGTGACTGACTGTATGAGGAGTTGATGTGTGTGACTGACTGTGTGACTATCTGTGTGAGGAGTTGATGTGTGCGACTGACTGTGCGACTGACTGTATGAGGAGTTGATGTGTGTGACTGACTGTGTGACTGTCTGTGTGATTGGGGTTATCCTCATCTTGGTTGCAGTCTTAGAGTGTAAGATTTGATTTGAGATCGACCTGTTTGCAATTACGCTCTCATCATCATCAAATAGCTTGTCCTGAGCAGAACTTTGCCACCCCAACAGTCCTCCGGAATTCTCTCTCTCATAGGCCAGATGTCCTCTGCAGCCGTCATGTTCAGACCATCAGTTACATCCTGAATCCATCTTCTCCGTGGTCTTCCTCTTCTTCTCTTTGTCGGTATGCCTCCTTCCATAATGGTCTTCTCTAGCCCTTCATGTCTTTTTATATGTCCAAAATATCTCAATTTTCTCTTTCTTATTTGTAGCATCAGCCAGTTTTCTTTGATTTTGAGTTCTTTCTGGATAGATCTATTTGTTCTCTTCTCTATCCAAGATATACGAAGGTCTCTTCTGTAACACTTATATTCAAAAGCACATATACATTTTCCCACTGCTTTATTAAATGTCCATGCTTCACACTCATACGTTGTCACTGGGAATATGCATGCTCTTAGTATTCTGATCTTTGTTACACTCTCACTAGTAATAATAAAAGAAATGTTCACAGTGTGGTGCCTTAGAAGTGTTGTTGGAGTGATAATAAGAGACAAAATTAGAAATGAAGAAATCAGAAGACCGGATATGAAACCAACCATCGCCCGAGTGGTTACCGGGGCCCAAATTTGGGGTGTAAAGAATAGAGCCACACAGTGTCGGCTCGTCATTAAGGGCCAGTGGTGCCGGGCCCCACCAAAATAATGTGTAAAGTGTATTTATTATTTAATAAATTAAACAAAAATAACTACATGTGAAATACGTTGCCTGTGAAAAGTTACCAACAACACAAGAAAAGACAGAATCACTAACATCAGCATAAGAAAGAAAGTTGGCATAAAACTTGCTTGAATTACATTGATAAACAAAGAATGAAGTGGTTTGGCCACTTAATAAGAACGCATCCAAACTCCACAGTATACAGAGTTTTCTACAACAGAACATAGGGAAAGAAGGCAAGAGGAAGACCACGGAAAAGATGGTTAGATGGCGTAGCAGAATCCTGTGAAAGAGCAAAGATAACAATCACACAAGCCACCAGAACAGCGCAAGACAAAAACAGAAAACCACGACACTGGGCAACAACCCGGTAGCAGTGTGACGACAAAAGAAGAAAGAAGAAGAATTAAAATATACTCTAATCCAAAACCATGATTTTTCTGAAAATGTGTGTCTGGCCCCACCAACAAAAGGATCACGCGCCGCCACTGGAACCACTGTTACCTGCCACGCATGTCGTAAGAGGCGACTAAGGAGGTTTGTTGAAATCGGATGCACATGTCCTACACTTGTAGAAGTCTATGCGTTTAGGGTCCTACCAAACCAATGTGCAACGTATACATGTTCTTGGCAAAGATCAAACATATCACAAAGAGTGATTAAAATTGGTCGTAAAGAATGAACGCAAAGAAGAAGAAGAAGAAACCAGCCATGCAAATCATAAAAGAAGAACAGATTAAATGGTTTGGACACCTGACAAGAATCACAAACTCGATACTTAATGTATTGTGTTTCCTCTTCTTCTTCTTCAAACGCTCCATATCGACCACTTGTTAACCACTGTTTGTGATTTGTATGTGATCCGAGCCTAGAAGCGATTGTACTTTGTGCCGGTTATGCGCCTACAAGCAGGCCAGCACATCCCATTTCTGCTACGCTTTTCATTTACTAGGGTAGAATCCCTAGACCCCTACCTCGCCTGCCTGCCCAGCGTGTTCGTAGCGCGTTGGACGACGGTGTGGCAAGCCCTCTGTGAGTGCGGGTTCAATTCAGTGCTGGCAGAAAAAGCCACAGTTTCTCCAGATTTACGGTATTCGTGGCACCGAACCGAAGGGTTACTATGTCCATGGCACCGAGCCGAAGAAAACACTCAAGTGCTTCTGGATCGGGAAAAAGGCCCCTCCTCAGTCGCCTCTTACGACATGCTTTGTAGGTTGCAGTGTTACTATTTGTTGCTCCCATTTCGCTCCGCCTGCAAAATACCGGCGGCATTGTGTTTGAACCTGCACCAACTCGATACAAAGCGATTAATAACAATCACCAAATGGTAATCAAAAATATATTTCTAACACAATTTGGGTGTTTATTTCTGAACATGGAATATTTCATGAATATCAGGATCGATATTGGAGCCAATTTTATACCACCAAATATTTTTTTGTAATGTTTTTGTGTCCCTTTGTTTCAGAACTTACTTGTATTCTCTCCCTTTCTCTCTTTCTCTCTCTTTCTCTTTCTGTCTTTCTCTTTTTGTTTTTCTCTCTTTCTCTTCTCTCTCTCTATCTCTTTCTGTCTTTCTCTTTCTGTCTCTCTCTCTCTCTCTTTCTCCTTCTTTATTTCTCTTACTCTTTGTTTTTTTCTCTCTCTTTCTCTCAATCTCTTTTTCTCTTTATCACTCTATCTCTGGTCTTTATCTCTCTTTCTCTCATTATTCCTCTCTCCCCCTCTCTTTCTCTTTTTTCTCTACATATATGTATATCTCTTTCTCTCTCTCTCTCTCTATATATATCTATCTCTGTCTCTATCTATCTCTTTCTCTCTCTCTCTCTCTCTCTCTCTATCTGTCTTTATCTCTCTTTCTCTCTCTTATTCACTTACTTCCTTCTTGTCCTTACATCCTCTTATATTATTGCTCTGTCACCAATAGTTTCCTTCGTGTCTTTTACTTACACGTCAAACGTGTCAATAGTTTCCTTCGTATCTTTTACTTACACGTCAATAGTAACTTAAGAGATGTAACAACATCACTTCAAGTCTCTAACCTGACTTAGTATCAGTTGGACGGAGGTGAGAACTATCACAAACACGTGTACTAGAACACGATAGAAATCAATACAGCTAGACATTACAGTTGTAACTGTTCACGGTTGACATCGCACATCATCATAAAACAACATAGCAGAATAGCTAGACATGCATGTGACTGGAAACAATAAGGACGGGAGGAAGTAGAAGAAGAAAAGTGCGGAGAAAAAAGTATTCATGGCAAAGAAGATTAAAAGAGGTAGTTTGAGACGTCGGTTGCAGCGATGGAGAATGCGGCACACGATATAATTTGTTGAAAGGCAACAGTTGCAAACCTATGTTTTACTGGGAGCACACAGATGTAGTAGTAGTGGTGGTGGTGGCAGTAGTAGTAGCAGCAGTAGCAGTAGTAACAGTAATAGCAGCAACAGTAGCAGTAGCAGCAGTAGTAGTAGTAGTAGTAGAAGAAGCAGTAGAAGTAGCAACAGCAGCAGTAGTATTAGAAGTAGTAACAGTAGTAGCAGCAGTAGTAGTAGTATTAGTAGTAGTAGCAGCAGTAGTAGTAGTAGAAGTAGCAGTAGTAGTAGTAAAAAAAAAGTAAAGGAACCCTTTCATACCTCGTGGTACATAGGGCAATACAGTGTTAGGCCTGTATTTTTCATTGACCGTCGGCACATGATGGGTGATGTGGTCAGTATCACGCCGGCCGCCTTTACTTTCCCAGAGCATGTCTGGTACCCAGTGCAGGCTGGGTCGACCTGACAGCCGTGGCGGTCGGGAAAAATTCCACGCCTTTTGCGGAAGTTGAACCCGGACCACCAGCGTTGAGAAGCGAGTTCACCAACAACTACGCTACCGCGGCTCTCATAATGGTAGTAGTAGATGTATATATATATATGGCCTTTTCATCTTTACAGACGGTCAATTGGCAAGTGTTTTACTGTGACAACTTTACAGACGGTCAATTGGCAAGTGTTTTACTGTGACAACTTTACAGACGGTCAATTGGCAAGTGTTTTACTGTGACAACTTTACAGACGGTCAATTGGCAAGTGTTTTACTGTGACAACTTTACAGACGGTCAATTGGCAAGTGTTTTACTGTGACAACTTTACAGACGGTCAATTGGCAAGTGTTTTACTGTGACAACTTTACAGACGGTCAATTGGCAAGTGTTTTACTGTGACAACTTTACAGACGGTCAATTGGCAAGTGTTTTACTGTGACAACTTCTAAGTTTTGGCTTGTCTCTCTTGTCTTTCAGCTCATCCCTAAGTCTCTCTTCAAAAGATTTTGCACCTTTGCGCAATGTTGTTTTCCATATATCTCGATCATCAGCCAGTTGTTACCATTTGCTGGAACCGATAGAAAAGTTATTCATTGAGGCCTTGCAGACATCTTTATATCTGAGCAGTGGTCTGCTTTGGTGCCTCTTCCCACCGAAAGTTCACAGAACAACATTTCTTTTGGTATGTGGCTATTGTCTATTCTGCACACATTCCCTAGCCATCTAAGTCTTCTACTGCTGAGCATGCCCATGATGGAAGGCAAGTTTGCATGCTGCAGTACTTCAGAGTTTGCAGTAGAAGTTGTAGTATTAGTATTAATAGTAATAGTAGTAGTAGTAGTAGTAGTAGTAGTAGTAGCAGTTGTAGTAATATTAGTAGTAGTAGCAGTAGTAATATTAGTTTTAACATCAGCAGTAGCAGTAGTAATTGTAGTAGTTAAAGTAGTCGTAGTAGATGTAATAGTGACTGTAGTAGCAGCATTTGTATTTAAAAAAAATAGTAGTTGTTGTAGTAGTTATTGAAGTTGTAGTAACAGTAGTAGTAGTAGTAGTAGTAGTAGTAGTAGTAGTAGTAGTAGTAGTAGTAGTAGTAGCAGCAGCAGTAATAGTAGCTATATTAGTTAAGTAGAAGTAGCAGCAGCTATTGTAGTAGATGTAGCTGTAGTAGTAACAGTAGTAGTAACAGTATTAGTAATACCATCCATCCATCCATCCATTCATCCATCCATCCATCCATCCCTCCCTCCCTCCCTCCCTCCCTCCATCCATCCATCCATCCATCCATCCATCCATCCATCCATCCATCCATCCATCCATCCATCCATCCATCCATTCATCCATCCATCCATCCATCCATCCATCCATCCATCTATCTATCTATTTATCTATCTATCTATCTATCTATCTATCTATCTATCTATCTATCTATCTATCTATCTATCTATCTATCTATCTATCTATCTATCTATCTATCTATCTATCTATCTATCTATCTATCTATCTATCTATCTATCTATCTATCTATCTATCTATCTATCTATCTATCTATCTATCTATCTATCTATCTATCTATCTATCTATCTATCTATCTATCTATCTATCTATCTATCTATCTATCTATCTATCTATCTATCTATCTATCTATCTATCTATCTATCTATCTATCTATCTATCTATCTATCTATCTATCTATCTATCTATCTATCTATCTATCTATCTATCTATCTATCTATCTATCTATCTATCTATCTATCTAGTAGTAGTAGCAGTATTAATAATAGTTGTAGTATCAATGGTTGAGGTAGTAGTTGTAGTAGGCATTTTAGTGGTAGTAGTGACGGTAGTGGTAGTGTTGATAGTAGTGGTGGTAGTAGTAACTGTTGTAGTGGTATGTGTTATAGACGTTTTACTCTGTCATTCTAATTGCCGTTATGAGAGTGACCTTCATGAACGAGGAAACAAGCTGGAGGCAATATGCCATAATCTATTGATCTTGTGGGTGTTGCTGTTATATCTGTGATCAAGTGGGGATGAGAGAGGAGTTGATCAGTGATGTCAGACTCTAGCCATTTCGGAAGCAATTGTGTCATATATAAATGATTTTGTTGAAGAGTTCAAGTGTGGACACATACTTAATTGCTTCTTTGCATACCAGTTACAATATGATGTATATATAGCACAATGTATGTGTTGATTTGTCTGTCTGATAGTGTGCGTGTGGCAACAATGAAGTGATATTATTGACGTTGTTCAGACATATAATGGGGCTGAGCACATTTGGGGGCTTCTTGAAAGTTAACCCATCAAACGCCGGTGTGTTGCCGAGGCACGCAAATGGAGTATAGAATAGTAGCTCTGCTACGTACAAGGCATGTTGTAAGATGCGACTGAGGTAGGGACATAGGGAAGCTACCCTAGTAAATAAAAAGCGTCGCAGAAATCGGATGTGCCTTCCTACTTGTAGGCGCATAACTGGCACAGCGTACAATTGCTTCTAGGCTCAGATCATTAAGATATGAAAAGGCTACGGGAAATTGTATTTTCAGATGCTGTTACTCGCCAGTTATTCTCGTTGGTCGCCAAAATTGTTCAACGAGTAAGTACGTAACACGAGTAAGTACGTAAAATGAGTAAGTACGTAACACGAGTAAGTACGTAAAATGAGTAAGTACGTAACACGAGTAAGTACGTAACATGAGTAAGTACGTAACATGAGTAAGTACGTAAAATGAGTAAGTACGTAAAATGAATAAGTACGTAAAATGAGTAAGTACGTAAAACGAGTAAGTACGTAAATGTGATACAAAAGCAACACATACATCACAAACTAAATCCTCTTCGTGTCCCGATTGACACATAAGGCTTCTACAAGAGACTTTCACTGTTGCCGTTCTGCTGCCTTTCTACCAACCGTCTCCTACGTCAGACAGCACTCCTTCAACTATCTCTCCAAAGCTCTTCTCCATGTTTCTTTGGGCGTCAAGTTCTTTTCTTCCCATCCGCTGTCCATCTGAGAGCTGTCCTAACCAATGCCCCCACTGGCATACGACATACATGTCTAAACCACCTCCATCTTCGTCTCTTAATGATTGTCTCCAAGGATGCACTGTCTGTTCGTTTCAAAAGCTCCTCATTTGTTATGGTATTTGGCCAGAAAATTTGCAGGATTCTTCTTAAACATTTATTCTGAAATGTCTCCAACTTGTGTATTATTTGTTGGGTCATTTTCCAGCATTCACTACTGTATAATAGCACTCCCAGTATATTACTTCTTCCAGCATTCACTACTGTATAATAGCACCCCCAGTACATTACTTCTTCCAGCATTCACTACTGTATAATAGCACTCCCAGTACATTACTTCTATATATTTTAAGTTTTGTCCTAAGATTTAGTCGTTTTGTTTACCAAATTTTCTTGAGCATCGCAAAAGTTTGTCTTGCCTTTTTGATTTTTTCGATGATATAATTTTCTGAGTCTCCATCTTGCGGTACTGTACTGTGTGCATCACATACGGCACTAGATGATGTTGATGACAGTTGAAGAGATTGCACGCCCATGTGGTGCCGGGACCCGCAAGGTTGCAAAGAATAGCACCACTGCAACCTACAAAGCATGTCGTAAGAGGCGACTGATGTCTGCCCTAGGGACTGCTACCCTAGTAAATAAAAAACAGCGCAGAAATTGGATGTGCTGACCTACTTGTAGGCGCATAACTGGCACAACGTACAATCGCTTTTAGACTCAGATCACATACAAATTACACAGAGTAGCTGACAAGTGGTTGATAATGAAGCGTTCGAAGAAGAAGAAGAAGAAGAGATGGCAGAGTAAGATACAAGTGATCAAGATGAACTGAGTTTGTAATCTATTGAAGTTGCCGCGATGTTTCATATCTAGCTTTCATTATTAGTACACACTTCAGTCCGACAGTCTGAACATTTTATTTCCACACTTTGACATTACAAGTCTATGGAGATCAATCAATGGATCATTATCATTATCAGGTGCCGCGCCGGCTGGCGTAGGCGATTTCACAAATCTCTGATGTTTACTATCATCTCAGATGTTGATGTTCTTCCGTGCCATGAAGTCAGGCTATTCCAAATTTTCTGTCTCTGTCTTGTCTCCCCTCGATTCTACCGGTTGTTACAATGTGTTCTAAACCTCCCTTCCTCATCACATGTCCTGAAAAATGATGACTGCCTCTTTCTTATATTGATGATAAGCTTTCTCTGTGTCTTGATCTCATTCAACACCTCAACATTAGTCATTTTAGCAGTCCATGGGATTCTCATCATTCTTCTGTAAAACCACATCTCTGTGGCCCTCATAGATTTTTCGATATGTTTGTTTATTGTCCATGATTCGCCTCCGTATGTCAGTATTGGTTCTATGTAACACTGTATAACTCTCTTTCTGATCTCAATTGGCAATGACTTGTTGCATATAATGCTTCTCATTTTCTAGAACGCTGCTTTGGCCTGCGCTATTCTGCTCGTTATTTCTGACCTGCATCTGCAATCAACGGATAGAACTAACATTTTAAACGTTCTCATAAAGTGTGGCAGTAAAGAAAACGTTCATCTTAACCAATCCACGTCAAGTGCTAGATTGCAAGAGCTTGGATTGACGATTGGAGTGGTCGGAACAGAACAGCACAACAGGTGTATGAGTAGGCTCATCAATCAAAATCAAAATGGCAAAATCAGTCGCTGGACACTGTTGGGGATATTGCGAAGGAGGTCGGAGCACCAATGGACATGTCCAGAATGCAATAAAGATGTTCTAAACTTAAATTGAAACTAAAGTATATGAATATTTACATATATATCTCGAGACTTTGATGCAATCCCATGGGCATTAAATGTATTATTTTCCAAGCGCTTTTTTAAAACGAATATTAAATGTCATTTTTTTGCATTCCTATTCAAAGTGTCATCCTTGATCAAGATGTCATTTTTTTTTATTCCTATTCAAAGTGTCGTCCTTGATCAAGATGTCATTTTCCTGAGCTGTCATGAGTTCAAAGTTCATCATTTTTACCAGGTCGACGGGTCAACCAGGTCAATCTAGTAGTTAATGTATTTTATCCGTACCGTCTAACCCACAGATTCCCAAACTTTTTCGGCCCACCGCCCACTTTGCACAACATAAAATTTGTAACGCCCTCCACATTATAACAGTTTGCCAACGCCCCTCCCACATATATACATGCTCTATTTTCTCTTTGACATGGAAAATTGATTTATATTTCTGTCATAATGGTCAATTTTACATTATTATATACATGAAATAGAAAATTGATGAAAAAATGGATCGTTTAAGACGAGCATAAGATTAATTAAAATGCAGAATTCAAATTTTAAATGATTATTCAATCGCAAAATCACAAAAATAATTTATTTTAAAATATTTATTATTAATTTCTTCTTTAAGGAACCACCAACCCCTAATCGCCTGAACGCCTCCCAAATTCTTCTGAACACTCTATCGCCCCCACTAGAACGCTTCAGCGCCCACTGGGGCGATACCCCACTTTGAGAAACGCTGGTCTAACCATATCTGTGAATCAGTGAAAGTTGAGCAGTTCTTAAGTATATGTTCGTGATCGTGAAAGTCTTAAGAAGACATGAGCAAGAAATCGACAGTGGACGCTTCTCAGACAAGTCAGTCACATGTTTAACAAATTTAAAATTGGCACAACTATCCTGTGCCCCTGCGAAAAGGTGGACATGACGACTGAGCACACACTGCAATATTGTCAACTGATAGCAGGCCTAAGAAAAGAAACCTGGCCCATAAACACAGAGCTTCGCGAGAAGCTATACGGAGGAACGGAGTCCCTTAAAACCACGGTAACATTCGTGATAAAATCTGGTTCATCAGTCTAGACAGGGATCGCGAGAGAAAGAGAGAGACAAGTCAGTGTGACATGTTGGTGTTATTGAGGATGGAGTATTTGGTGACAACAGGTAACATTCAGGGAAGGAGAGATCGTGGACGACAGGGGGAGAAGATGTTGGATGGCCTGACATCATGGTTCGACACAAGATCGTCCTCAGAACTGATTACATGCACCATGCAGAGAGAGTTGTGGAGAGTCATGATCGCCTACGCCGGAAGGCATGATACTTGATTGATTGAGCATTGGAACAGATTTATTACAGAAGTACACATGTGTCTTTGACTTTGAAGTGGATTATGAAATTGGATTATAATTGTGGATTATAATTGTGGATTATAATTGTGGATTATAATTGTGGATTATAATTATGGATTATAATTGTGGATTATAATTGTGGATTATAATTGTGGATTATAATTGTGGATTATAATTATGGATTATAATTGTGGATTATAATTGTGGATTATAATTGTGGATTATAATTGTGGATTATCTGTATGACAATAGATTTGCTTCATTTATTCCCAGCTCTAGATAAAGTTAAATTGCATATCCTTTACAGGACTTTGTGAATCAACCCCAGCTTTTAACGCTGTTTGTGATTTTTTCTAGGCATTATTAAGTTCAGTAGTTTGCCATTGCTTTCTGAACGGATGGTGTCATCGTCCTTTGTAAAAATCCACGCGAAACAATTTGCAACCAAATTATCCGCAGTGTGATTCGAACTCAGAACGTCGGGGTTAATAGACCGAGTCACTATCCCCTAAGCCACAGACGCCACCCAGCTCTAGATAGTTTATCAGATATCTATTAATCCCTGTAACTTCACAGTTGGATGGTATCTACTGTAGAATAACAACAACAGATGTATGTTGCTTGCTGTTATCGTTCGTTCTTATCAACCCAGTTAACCCACTGTGCGATCTGTGTGTCTTGCACCGAGAACATGAATATGTTACGCCCCTGTTAGGCCCCTACAGCGTGTAAAACTAGCACGTTCTAACTTCTGCCAAATTAAGAATTTTTGAAAATTGTTTCAAACGTAGGTGCAGTAAGTGTTCGTTTCTAGTGTTCTATACTGAGTAGAATAGTGTTCTATATTAAGTATAATAATGTTCTATACTAAGTATAGTTATTGGTTATTGGTTATTGGTTACTAAACTGACGTCATTGCACTCCGGGCAGACCCATAGGTGCTCAGTCTCCCCAACAGATATCGAAGAGTATGCATACTGATGGTTCCTGTGGCTCGCTGATTAAACACACCTCTCACTCTGCCTCTCAGGCATCCAGTTCAACTGAACAACGGGTAACTTTAAACTGCCTAAATCGCTTCGATTCAACATCGATTTTAGTGTCCTCATCCAACAGAGAGTCGCGAAGAGACCGAAGAATATCCCCTTATCCATCTTCAACTCCCCAACAATCGATGCTGTTGATGCAAGCCTGCCCGCTCTCTCATTACTGTAAACACCTGCATGCCCAGGACAGTATATCCACGTAAGCCGCTGGAAGTTAGAACCTTCTATAGACGACATCCACTCATACCGAAACCTGCCCTTCTGGATCTTGTGAAGCATCGACTGAGAGTCAGATACAACAACGGCCCCAGTAAATGAAGTCCCAGAAATCCAATGGAGGGCAGCAGTAACGGCCTCAACCTCCATCCTCATACTAGAAGTAGTTGTCCTGTATGCCCCACTTCGATCTGCAACAACCCTACCATGCGCATTAGCCAAGAAACCCCAGCCTGATTGCTCACCACGTTGAACCGGTGAACATTATTACTAAGTATAATAATGTTCTATACTAAGTATAATAATGTTCTATACTAAGTAGAATAATGTTCTATACTGAGTTTAATATTGTTGCATGAGAAATAATACGATTGTTTCTGCGGGCTTTCATTATTTGTTTCACACAGATAATCCATAATTTTTAATCGTACTAGACTCTGCTAGCACAAGTAATACACACATTGCAATTTCAAATTAAATCTAACAAAATCAATATGCGTCTGTACTTGGCTTTCAAACAATTTAATGAATTCGGTAATAATGAATAAGGTTGATTTGATTACAGTTGACGTCAAGTATGGGAACTGGTAAATCAGATGTGTAATTAGTTTGCAGAGAACAATAGCGACGGAGGAGACTGTAGTTTCACGCTGAGCAAGATCTCATTAGAATTCTTGATCACATAATGCTGTATAATTTGCGAATTTTTGAAACAGATTAATCGTTTTAGCATCACAAAATACTAGAAAACGATACATTGCACTTTGTCCAAAACTACTAAAGAGGATCTTTTTTCTGTGAACGCCTGCTTTCAATTCAGGAGAAGTTATAACGCCTGGTATTGCGCTTCTCAATGAATTTTGCGTGAGACCTACTTACCGTTTTACCAGTGTCCCTCACCATGTGGTCTGCCTCACTGTCTTCAGAGGTACTTGAAGATTAGATCCTTCAAGTGTGATCGTTACAGGAAACCTGTTGTCCATGAAACACTTACATTGAGTCCTCGTACCATCGGTACTTTTACGGCCGGTGTCGATCAGTAAAGTTCAACTTATCTAGCGGTTTTCCTGCCTTTTGTGAGGTCGTTCCTTACACATCGTATGAAAACACTCTTCAATGATCCTTTATTACTGTATATTTGGGCTTGGATCTGCGCTAAAGAGCATTTACTACTTTGTGCTGACTGGGTGAGATCGTTCCGGTTTAGGAGCATTCTCAACTCCTCTAGAACTAGTCATTGAAACGGTCACTTTCCTTGTATTCATTGCTCTTTAACGTTAATTTTCGCCGTATTTTTGGGCTTTGGGGTCTACAGGATTCGTCCTTTCTGACCATGTGAGGTCATTCCGTAACGAAGATCTCAAGCCGAGGGAATGACTTCATTACGTCTGGTTTTACCCAATATGGATCGGTCCCTTTCCACAGAAATGGTACGACACCTGCCGAAAATATTGCACAAAGCACGAATTCCGTAGCTCCAGCAACAATCCTAAGGGTCTCTGAAAAAAATTCACTTGTGAACAGAACAGCGCGGTCTGGATTCAAACCCACGACATTCGAAACGCAAGGCAAGAGCTTAACCATTTAGCTACAGAGATTGTTCTACGATTTGACTTTACCGTCACCTCTGCACACACCAGAGAGGTGCAGCAACACACGTCTGAGACTATTGACATCATAGCTTGCAATAAACGGCTATTATCATTAATTATTATAGGAGAATATGAAATTATGAGACAGAAAATACTTTAAAGAGACAACAATTTATTCAGTTCTATAATCTCGGACATTTATTTTTTGAGCCAAACTACAAATAAACATGTTTTCAGCCACACTACAAGTATGCATGTTTTCACCCACATTACAGGTATGCATGTTTTCAGCTACACTACAAGTATGCATATTTTCAGCCAAACTACAAGTATGCATATTTTCAACCACATTACAAGTATGCATGTTTTCACCCACATTACAGGTATGCATGTTTTCAGCTACACTACAAGTATGCATATTTTCAGCCAAACTACAAGTATGCATATTTTCAGCCAAACTACAAGTATGCATATTTTCAACCACATTACAAGTATGCATGTTTTCAACCACACTATAAGTATGTATGTTTTCAGCCACACTACAAGTATGCATGTTTTCAACCACACTAGATGTATGCATGTTTTCAACCACACTATAAGTATGCATGTTTTCAGCCACACTACAAGTATGCATGTTTTCAGCCACACTAGAAGTATGCATATTTTCAGCTACACTACAAGTATGCATGTTTTCCGCCACACTATACGTATGCATGTTTTCAGCTACACTACAAGTATGCATGTTTTCAGCCACACTAGAAGTATGCATGTTTTCAGCTACACTACAAGTATGCATGTTTTCAACCACACTACAAGTATGCATGTTTTCAGCCACACTATAAGTATGCATGTTTTCAGCCACACTACAGGTATGCATGTTTTCAGCCACACTAGAAGTATGCATGTTTTCAGCTACATTACAAGTATGCATGTTTTCAGCCACACTATAAGTATGCATGTTTTCAGCCACACTACAAGTATGCATGTTTTCAGCCACACTAGAAGTATGCATGTTTTCAGCTACACTACAAGTATGCATGTTTTCAACCACACTACAAGTATGCATGTTTTCAGCCACACTATAAGTATGCATGTTTTCAGCCACACTACAGGTATGCATGTTTTCAGCCACACTAGAAGTATGCATGTTTTCAGCTACACTACAAGTATGCATGTTTTCAGCCACACTACAAGTATACATGTTTTCAGCCACACTACAAATAAATATGTTTTCAGCCACACTACAAGTATGTATGTTTTCAGCCACACTACCAGAATGCATGTTTTCACCCACACTACAAGTATGCATTTTTTCAGCCACACTACAAGAATGCATGTTTTCAGTCAGCTCTAGATTAAGTCCACGAATTTTAAAAATAAACAAAAAACATTCGGACCTAAAGCTTGTTCTATTGTTCCAGACAAAATTGATATCTAAACTTGTACTATTCTTTTCAAGTTTGGTATTTCCAACTTTATGCTATTATTCAAGTTAAAAGTTCTATCTAAACTTGTTCTTTTGTAGTCAAGTTAAAAGTTCTCTCTCTCTCTCGATCACCACCCAGACCGATGTACCAGATCTCCCATAAATTCTATTCATGTGGAAATCTGATTCATGCAGCCTTAGCATTGGTGTTTTTACGTCACATCTTCAGCACCATTTGGAGCTCTGGTGCTTACCCATCGGCGATGTGTCCGGTTTCAGCCAGCGTTTACTCGGTTCGCTTTCCGTTCTGTAGCCATCTAGTGTTTTTTACAGTGTAGGGTAGCTAGCCCCACATCCAACCGTCTTAATCGCCTCCTACGACATGCGCTGCAGGTAACAGTCGTTCTATTCTTTCCATCCCAGTTTGGGCCCCGAGTAACCACTCAGGCCAAGTTCTATCTAAACTTGTTCTTATGTGGTCAATTTTAAAATTCTAGGAAAACTGTTACTAGTTTCATTAAGTTAAAATGTATATCTAAAATTGTTCAAACTACAAGTTTTCTATATCTAAACTTAACCGAGAATAGAATATGTAGCCGTGCACAGAGACTTGAAACAGGAAATCTTCCCAGTTGGCAGCAATTTTCACACATGCCAACAAGTAATGAGACTAACCGTGTCCACAAGCAAAAACATTCATCATTTATACAAGCGTAGATTATGTCACATTTTAATGTTCTTAACACATAAACGACCAAGTTCCGTGGTATGTGTGAGTTTGTCTGCCCCGTTTGGCCAAGTGCCGCAGACTAAGCCATTATTGCTTTTATTATCAAATGTACTCGAAATATACTGCAATGCATTTTGATTGTTACTGTTTCTTAATTTATTCTTTCCCATTCTGTTTGTTTGTGATACATGTTTATTCCCTTATCTACAAGAGTACATACTATTCATCAAATATTGTCACACAAAAATATCAGAAAACTGCAATTTAATTTGTGCATACACTTAGAGGTGGCGTCTGTGGCTTAGAGGATAGTGACTCGGTCTATTAACCACGACGTTCTGAGTTCGAATCACGCTGCGGACAGCTTGGTTGCAATTTCGCGTGGATTTTTACAAAAGGACGATGGCACCATCCTTTCGGAAAGGAACGGCATACTAATATAAAGTAATGGTGAACGTAATAATGCCTAGAAAAATCATAAACATCGTTAAAAAGTTGGGGTTGATTTGCAAAGTCTTGTAAAGGATATGCAATTAACTTTTTGTTTTTAAATACACTTAGAACAGGGCCATTTAATAAAGCAGTGTAAAAACATATATGTGCTTTTGAATATAAATGTTACAGAAGAGACCTTCGTATATCTTGGACAGAGAAGAGAACAAATAGATCTATCCAGAAAGAACTCAAAATCAAAGAAAACTGGCTGATGCTACAAATAAGAAAGAGAAAATGTGTATATTTTGGACATATAAAAAGACATGAAGGGCTGGAGACCATCATGGAAGGAGGCATACCGGCAAAGAGAAGAAGAGGAAGACCACGGAGAAGATGGATTCAGGATGTAACTGATGGTTTGAACATGATCACTACAGAAGCGAGACATCTGGCCTATGAGAGAGAGAAATTATGAAGGACTGTTGTGGTGGCAAAGTTCTGCTCATGACAAGCTATTTCATGACACTTGCGGAATGAAAATAGTGAACAAAAATGAATTCCTCTACAACATGTTTGTCAGTGTGGTTGTTAATGCGTTAAATAAGGTCAGAAATATATTTCATAAACAATAATATCAATACTTACAAATAAAATATCACAACAAAAATGTAACCGGTTATTAGTTGTTATACGATTCTCCTTGAACGATATATAATACTGCGTTCAGGGACTCTCATTAATGTGAAGCTAGAATACGAATATGCCCACACACGAGCAATCCATTTCGGTATCGATTACTCTTTTTGTCTGTATGTCTATTCAGCTCTGCATTATATCGATTCGATACTTGGTACGTCTGAATAGAATATAACGTATTTCAGTGCCAGCAGTTTAGCTTAGATTTCAGTCTTCTCATCTTGTTTTCTCATCTTGTTTTCTCATCTTATTGTTGTCTCATTTTGTTTTCTCATCTTATTGCTGTCTCATCTTGTTTTCTCATCTTAATGCTGTCTCATCTTGTTTTCTCATCTTATTGCTGTCTCATCTTGTTTTCTCATCTTATTGCTGTCTCATCTTGTTTTCTCATCTTATTTTCTCATCTTATTGCTGTCTCATCTTATTGCTGTCTCATCTTGTTTTCTCATCTTGTTTTCTCATCTTGTTTTCTCATCTTGTTTTCTCATCTTGTTTTCTCATCTTATTTTCTCATCTTATTGTTGTCTCATCTTGTTTTCTCATCTTGTTTTCTCATCTTGTTTTCTCATCTTATTGCTATCTCATCTTGTTTTCTCTTATTGTTTTCTCATCTTGTTTTCTCATCTTATTGCTATCTCATCTTGTTTTCTCTTATTGTTTTCTCATCTTGTTTTCTCATCTCTTATTGTTTTCTCATCTCTTATTGTTTTCTCATCTTGTTTTCTCATCTCTTATTGTTTTCTCATCTTGTTTTCTCATCTTGTTTTCCCAACTTAGTGTTAAGAAATCGCACACATCGTCTAATGAACACTAACATACACAGATACACACACGTGCTCATTTATGTGTGTGATTGATTGTTGACATGTGGCACGAATGCCAGACTGTAGAATACCAAAAAGATTCTTGTATGGTGAGATGTGTAGCGGTAAACGCTCATAGGGAGGTCAAAAAGCAATTCAAAGACACACTCAAGAACTCGATGAAATCCTTTGGCATAGATGTTGACAACTGTTGCTCAAGACAGATTAGCCTGGCACACACTTCTTCGACACGGTGCTTTGGCCTGCGAGGCACTCGTACATTCCCTTTGATGATAAATTGTGGTCCTCATCACCCGTGATGGACGAGGATCATGTGATTGATTGATTGATTGATTGATTGATTGATTGATTGATTGATTGATTGATTGATTGATTGATAAGACCATCATCATTGCACTTCGTTGAATTTTTTTTTTTCGATCCAGAAGCACTTGAGCTTTCAGCTCTTCGGCTCGGTGCCATGGACATCGTAACCCTTCGGTTCGGTGTCACCAACAACCATAAATCTGGAGAACATGTGGCTTTTCCGCCAGCCCGCGGAATTGAACCGCATTCACAGCGGTCTCTTTCTTACACAAGATTTCATTGACTGTGACAGGAAGACTCCATAGCACCGGCGAAACCCCCAATATAATTTTTATTGCAGATGATGAAAATGTTTGCAAGAATTTGTTTTTAAAACTTGATAATGAATTAAAGAGAAGATCATTTTGGAGGGAATGGTGCCTGGAAGAAGAATGAGAGGAGGACCTAGAAGACGATGGGTGCAAGATATCATTGATGATCTGAGAATGACTGCTGCTAACGCCGGTTAACTTACACAGAACAGAGAGTTTTTCAGGACTGCTGTCATGGGAGACAAGTTCTGGAAGGGACAAGCTACTTGATGATGGTGATAGCCCGCGTGCCCAGCGTGTTCGTAGCGCGTTGGACTACGGGTGACTAGTCCTCTGTAAGTGCGGGTTCAACTCCGAGGACTGGCAGAAAAGCTACAGGTTCCTCAGATTTACGGTGTTCGTGGCACCGAGCCGAAGGGTTACGATGTCCATGACACCGAGCCGAAGAGCTTTCAGCTCAAGTGCTTCTGGATCGAGAAAAACAAACAAAAAACATGATGATGATAATGATAATTTGGTATTGAGAGCTTTGCAGCCTACATATATCCATTTTCACCTGCCATTTTTTTTTTTTTTTTTTTTGCACGCACTCAACTTGGGCACATGACCTACACGTTATCGAGTGGCGAGCTTCCTTAGCTCTACGCTACAGCTACCACCTGTTAAATGAAATAATACGGAGTCAAACAATAAAACGTGAAGTAGCTAAAGCGATGGTATGACAAGACCACAAACAGAGAACTGTGGGATAGGGCAGGACAACGGCAGATGGAACAGGAGATAATGAGCAGAAGGTGGCGATGGATAAGACACACACTGAGGAAACCCTGACAGCATCGCGAGACAGGCTCACCGATGGAACCCCCAGGGCAATAGAAGTAAGGGAAGACCCAGAAACACCTGGAGAGGGGAGTTAGACATGGAATGCAAAAAAAACGGGGAGAGAGTGGCGAGATCTGGAAAAGATAGCCTTGGATAGGCGGACTTGGAAGGCCTTGGTTGCGGACCTAAGCTTCCTAGGGTGAAGGGTGAAGATGAAGAACTGAATCGTGAAGGAAGAGAACATAATAATAGAAGCACTAAACTTACCAAAATGATGAAACACGGTTTGCATCAAACTTATTCTTCATATACTTTAGTGGATCTCTGTGGCGTAGAAGTGAGGTGCTTGTCTCTCGTGCCAAATGTACCAGGTTCGCTCCTCGTAGAGCCATCTGGATATTATCCCAGAGATCAAGTTCCTAGTCCTATCGGAGACGGACGATAAAACGTAGGTCACGTGTTCAGTTTGAGAACGTTAAAGAACCTTCTTGACCTGACGTCGTGAGGCAAACAGGATTGAAAAAAAGAAAAGAACCCTTAGCAACTCAAAATCTAGTACAGCAGGCTGGAAAGTCGCTGCCCGGGTAAAATTCATTAGAAAAGATTTTTTTAAATTTCAACAAAAATATCTTCACCATCTTCAAAATCACATTGGGGACCCTTGCCGGTTCTACGGAGAACGCGCACTGCAGCTGTGATCTTCCTGTGTAAGAAAGAGATTGAGTACACATGGTTACTCACCGAAGTGCAATGATGATGGTTCTATCTATCAATCAATCACTCAATTCATATACTTATAACATAGAAACAGGAGAACTATACTCTATTCCAAGATCCCAAGCGTCAACACCCTGTTGCAGAAGGCACAACTGAGATGGGTCGGTCACGTTGCTCGAATGCCTGATAAACGCATCCCAAAACAGTTGATGTATGGCGAGCTTGAAGGGGGCAGACGTTTAGCTGGTGGACAGAAAACGCTTTAAAGACACTCTTAAAGTGTCTCTGAAATGCTTCGATATAGACAATAAGTGCTGGGAATCCCTTGCGCAAGATCGCCAAATGTGGCGCTGTAACAACAAAAGAGGAACCCGAATAGCTGAGAATCATCGTATTGTTGAGTCACAGAGAAAACGAGCAGCGCGAAAAGACAGAGCACACAACACGCACATGTCTAACCTTGATCATGTATGCCCCACCTGTGGTCGGGGATTCTGTTCTAGGATTGGACAGTCACCTCCGCACACACCAGAGAGGTGCAACAGCACACATCTGAGATTGTTGTCATCATCGCTTGCGATGGACGGCTATTATTATACTCTATTACAGTGTGATAGTTTATATACATAAACTATACATAATACAGACAGTTTATATAGCAAAGAAACAAAAGTAAATCTTCTAAGAACATGCATATTCCCTGTGGCAACATATGGATGAGAATCGTGCACTATAACACAAACTTTAAAAAAACAAAATTGAAGCTTTTGAAACAAGGTGTTATAGAAAAGTTCTTAGAACATCCTGGACAGAGAAGAGAAGAAACAAAGACATCTTACAAGACTTGCATATGGAGGAGACAGAGAAGAGAAGAAACAAAGACATCCTTCAAGACTTGCATATGGAGAAACATTGGCTCATAAATAACATCATGTCCCGGAAAAGGAAATATTTTGGCCACATTAAACTCCAAAGCAGGACTTGTCGACCACTTTCTCTGAGTGGTCTGGAGAGAAAGGTAATGGAAGGCATTTTTCCTTGAAAGCGAGGCAGGGGACGACCAAGACGAAGATGGCAGCAGGACATCAAAGAAACATCATTGAACAATACGCTAGAAGAGGCAGGAGAACTTGCAAGAGACAGAGATCTTTTCAGGCAGCCTGTGATGAATGCGACGTTCCGCAAGGGACATGCTACTTAGTTAGTCTTTCCTCTTGTGCCTGTGGGCGACGCATAGGGCAGAGGTCATAGCTCTCCATGTCTCGCGGTTCGTTGCTATCTGTTTTAAGTCTTTAATGTTTACTAGGCCCATCGTTGAGCCTTCTCTGGTGATGGTTCTACTCAGAGTCTCTCTTGGTCTTCCTCGTTTTCTTTTTCCCTCTGGTGTCCATATGAGGGATTGGTAAGGAGTCTTCTCTCATCCATTCTAAGTGTGTGGCCGATGTAGTTCCAGCGGCGCTTTCTTATAAAATTTGATACATTTTCTTGCTTGGTCTCTTGTCTTATTTGTGTATTAGGTCTGAAATCTGACCATTGAAATCTGACATGCTACTACTTGAGTTTATATACGTATAGATTGGAATGTAATGAATGTGTTACTATAAACAACTGTTTCTCTTATAGAGTGAGGTCACACATGAGAAAACAAGCAGAACAGGTCGATTAGCTTTTTCTTCTTCAAACACTTCATATCGACCACTTGTTAACCACTCTGTGTGATTTGTATGTGATCTGAGCCTAAGAGCGATTGTACATTGTGTCAGTTATGCGCGTACAAGTAGGTCAGCATATCCGATATCTGCGATGTTTTTTATTTACTTGTGTAGCTTCCCTAGACCCCTACCTCAATCGCCTCTTACGACATGCCTTGTAGGCTGCACTGTTACTATTCTTTGTTCCCCTTGTGAGCCGTGTGGTCGATTAGCTAAATCAATAGGTCTATTAATTAATACTAATAAAAACAAGGTAATAAGAATAATGTGAGCGTCTGTAGCGTAGCTTAAGCGGTAGGGAGCTTGCTCACAACCCAAGCGTACCTGGTTCAAATCATCGGCGGAAAATTTGGAAGCAAATTTATCTCCATAGATTTATCTTCTTCTTCTTCTCCCAACGAAGCACAGGTCTTCTCCTATCTCTTGCTATCTCTTGCTATCTCTTGCTATCTCTTGCTATCTCTTGCTATCTCTTGCTATCTCTTGCTATCTCTTGCTATCTCTTGCTATCTCTTGCTATCTCTTGCTATCTCTTGCTATCTCTTGCTATCTCTTGCTATCTCTTGCTATCTCTTGATATCTCTTCCTATCTCTTGCTATCTCTTGCTATCTCTTGCTATCTCTTGCTATCTCTTGCTATCTCTTGCTATCTCTTGCTATCTCTTGCTATCTCTTGCCATCCCTTTCAATTCTGTCCATATCTTTTTAATATCAGCCATGGAAGTTTACGAACGGTAAAAATAGACCTCACCGTTCAGAAACCAATGGTAAACTACTGAACATATAAGTGGTGTCTAGAAAATCGACGACTCGTTTACTGTGGTTGATGGCTACGTCCTGTAAAGGATATGCCACGACTTTCATTTCAATGAGAATAAATGCAAACAAATGAGATTATGGTAGAGGGAGAAATACTAGAAGTGATCTTCTGTGCGTTCGTTTTTTACGACCAATTTTAATCACTCTTTGTGATATGTTTGATCTATACAGTGACGAAATAGTTAATATATTTGAACAGCTGTGTAAACAGAAAACATAGATGGGGATTAGGGAAAGAAATCAAATTATCAATCGAAAAAGCAACTAAAGCAGCTGCAGCACACAAATCGTTGAACGACATAATGAGATAATAGGCTTTCATGACACATACTGAAATCAATATATATAAATTAAATATGAGCACAGTACTACTGTATGGATCAGAGAAACGGAAAATAAGTATAAAGACAGACAGTCGTATAAGAGGTTTTGATGGAAGGTATCTCAGAAGAATTATCTAAGTTCGTTGGGATCAAAGAATGCATACTTCTGAGATCACCCGGCGCACGGGTATCAACAATATCAATAAGAAAATAAGAAAGGTGATGTAAGTGAGTGGGTATACATTTAGAATGCAGAAGATCAGGCACCGACTAGTGCTCTGAAAAATAATTTGGTGAGAGAGAGGGGTAAGAGTAGACCTAGAGAGACATGAAGACATGAGAGAATTGTGGACAGAGAACGAGAAGTGGGAATGAACTGAAATGAACTAATCTAATTTGCTCAGGATAGATCTGGTATGAGGAAATGTGCAGATGCCTTTTTCTTCAAGGGGACTCAAGAATACCAAAGCGGGAATTGAAGTGGGAGGCAAAGGATTCCAGAAAGAGAGGACACTCCAGGGAGACCCTGAAGCGAACTTTGCTGAGAGAGGCAAGAAGTATCGGACGCAATTTCATGGAAGATATTGAGCGAGTTGACCAGGATAGAGCGGTGTGGAGACATCACTTGCTGGCCCTATGTATACATATAACCGTCCATCGCAAGCAATGAGCACAAGGAGTTTTTTTTCAAGAACTCCAGAGGAAGCAACGGAAGTAACGAATATGATCAACAAATAAACAGTGTACAGGTATTAAGAGCTTCCGAAAAAACAAATAGACAAACACAGGACTCGAACCACTTACCCTCATTTCTTACGACACCAATCGCCTAGCCTAGGAATACGAGCGCTTTTACGAACACAACCAATGAGCCATTCTTAAAAAATGACTCACGGGGAGTGTCTTTCTCAAACGCTACATTACAGCCAGACACAGGACAATCAGGTAAGGTTCGATCGAACAGTGTCTGCACAAACACATGCTATCAGCTTATTGTGTTTGTATATATTGGAGACGAGACATGTTTTAATAGCAGCGAAATCAAAATCACTACGGAAGGTTATTTTAAAGAAAAATATTTAAGGGGCGGCATTTCGAAGACTTGCATCACACTGAGAAAATATACCGCACGGTCCTGGTGGAGATGACTGTAGACTCCAATCCTTATGTAACATATAGCGGTACGAGAGCAATTATTATTATTATAAATAGTAGTGCATACATAACCAGCTGCTACCGGATATAAGGGAGACTAAGATATGTTATGCGCATGTCTTTGACAAACTGTACTAATTAAAATGTTCCAGTCACATCCTGTCTTTCGTTTAACAATACGTTTGATAAATGGCAGACACCTCATCTGCTGACTGAACTATCCACAGTGAATGCAAACTATTGATTTCATTGGATAATTTTATGATTCATGTAATTTTTTATTAAGCAGAACATACATTTTTACACAATTCAAACAAATTACTGCACATTTCTTAAACTAATTTGACTATTCTTTCTTTCTGCTGCTTTACTTTCTGTTGTTGACATATTTCTTATTTTTCTTTCTTCTTCTTTGCGTTCGTTCTTTACCACCAATTTTAATCACTCTTTGTGATATGTTTGATCTTTGCCAAGAACCTGTATACGTTGCACATTGGTTTGGTAGGCCCCTAAACGCATAGACTTCTACACGTTTAGGACATGTATCAATTTCAGCCAAACCTCCTTAGTCGCCTCTTACGATATGCGTGGCAGGTAAAAGTGGTTCTTTTCTTTACACCCCAAATTTGGGCCCGGTAACCACTCGGGTGTAATATTTCTTATTTTTGCTCGTTTTAAGATTTAAATCTGCAGCTAAATTATGCAAGTATCATCAATATGCTCACACGCGTACGAGACGTGGGCTCTTACTGCAGACTGCCAATCTACGCTGTGCGCTATGACAATGATGTGCATTGGAAGAGTCCCTGGACTTTTAGATTGTCATCATTCATTGGCCTCTTTGTCTCAGGAGACAATAGGTCCTGCGTCACATAGTATGTTTTGCGATGAATCACAACGTTTCGTGTGGCTGTAATGGCCTATTCTGGAGTGGCACTCCTTGCCACAGTTGCTGCAGGTAAAACTGAGACTATAGTTGATACATAGGATGTTCTCTCTGCCCTCTGCGCTTTCTTTTGCCTCCACATGTGATGTTATTTTTCTTCTTTTCTTTTTGAGCCGCCCTCACTGCCTCTCGCCATGCTTGCCTGTCTTTTGTCTTTGGCCAGACGCTCCCAGTGTTTTTGTCTATGCTGCATGAAGTTAGATCACGCTTGTAGGTGTCAATGAAGCGTAATAATGGGCGCCCATGCTGTATAGTACCGGTTTCGAGTTGACCATATAGAATTTCCCTTGGGATTCTATCGTAATACGACACACATGTCCCAGCCATCTCAGACATCGCTGACTCAGCAAGGTGTACATGCTTGGAATGCCAGCACTGTCCAGGACGTCTATATTGGAGATAACTTTTAGACTGTAAACACGTAATAAATTACTAGAATCTAAAGTTCTAAACCATGTTAGTCAAGCTGATTCGGTCATAAGAACACGACATGCAAAGTTCTGAAATTTAAAATGATTTATTGAAAGATTCTGAAACAAGCAGCCACTTCATGCAACGCTTTGCAAAAATAAACACTTCACGCATGTTACGCAACAAATAAACACTTTATGTAATGTTTCGCAACAAATAAACACTTCATGCAAGATTTTGTAACTTCTTCTTCGACAGCTCCATATCGACCACTTGTTAAACACTCTGTCTGATTTGTATGTGACCTGAGCCTAAGAGCGATTGTACGTTGTGCCAGTTATGCGCTTACAAGTAGGCCAGCACATACAATTTCTGCGCTGCTTTTTATTTACTAGGGTAGCATCCCTAGGGCCTACATCAGTCGCCTCTACGACATGCATTGTAGGTTGCAGTGGTACTATTCTTTGCTTCCCTTGCGGGCCACGGCACCACACGGGCAGAGTTTGTAGCTAAGATTAACGTCTTCTCCGATGATGTATATGTAAGATTAACCTCTGTTTAACAGAGTGAGATTAATTAGGAAAAAAAGACGAGTTATATTAACGTCAATATGTCGTGTTAACTAATTTATGGTGGCGTCTGTGGCTTAGGGATAGTGACTCGGTCTATTAATCCCGACGTTCTGAGTTCGAATCACGCTGCGGATAATTTGGTTGCAAATTGTTTCACGTGGATTTTTACAAAAGGACGATGGTACCCACCGTTCAGAAAGCAATAAGTAACTATTAAACGTAATAATGCCTAGAAAAATCCTAAACGGCGTTTAAAAGCTGGGGTTAAATTGCACAGTCATGTGAAGGGTATGCAATTAATTTTAACTAATTTATAAACATGATTTTTCTCGTCTCTTTAACTTAAATTTGTTTTAAAATTGTTGTTACGCCCGAGTGGTTACCGGGGCCCAAATTTGGGGTGTAAAGAATAGAACCACTGTTACCTTCCACGCGTGTCGTAAGAGGCGACTAAGGAGGTGTGACTGAAATCGGATGCACGTGTCCGCTAGGGAATGCTAACCCGAAACAAATGCTTGCAGAAAACGGATGCACTAGGTCGTAAGGCGCATAACATGGTGCAACGACCCCACAATGAGGAATGGGATAACGGATTCTACGGTCGCCAATCTGCCTCAGAGATTTAGCCACGCAGTAAGAATGTAACACCTACCATCACAAGGGTGGCCAAAACTTACTGTGGGAAGAGGTCGGCACAAACAGGGAAGCAGAAATCATAGGAATTATATCCTACAGAGCTGCCCCTAGTATGTAGACTTGAGAAGAAAGAGGTGGCCCACTTACACCAGCGTCCAAGACAAACTGTATGGCGTGGCTGATAATCTGAGACAGACGGCTGCCTTTATTAGAGAATCCGAAATCTAAATCTAATGAGAACGCAGAAGAAGAAGCAGAAAATTGTTGTTAAATAGACGTTACGGGTGTTGTATTATAATCACTGAGATAGTATGATAAAGTTGGAAAAGTGGCAAACAACTGTTGACGCCCTATGCTCCACGAGGAGCGGCGGGGAATAAGTCAGTAGGTAAGTATTGTAATCACTATGAAGATGTATTGTGTGTATGATGGTTGTAAGAGTGTATGATGGTTGTAAGAATGTATGATGGTTGTAAGAATGTATGATGGTTGTAAGAATGTATGATGGTTGTAAGAATGTATGATGGTTGTAAGAGTGTATGATGGTTGTAAGAGTGTATGATGGTTGTAAGAATGTATGATGGTTGTAAGAGTGTATGATGGTTGTAAGAGTGTATGATGGTTGTAAGAGTGTATGATGGTTGTAAGAATGTATGATGGTTGTAAGAATGTATGATGGTTGTAAGAATGTATACAGATAGACTATGCAGAACTAAACCACTGAATTGAGTGTGGGTGAATCGACTGTGGGTGAAATGAGTGTAGGTGAACCAACTGTGGGTGAGTTGAGTGTGGGTGAAATGAGTGTGGTGAACTGAGTATGGGTGGATTATGTGTGGGTAAAATGAGTGTGGTGAACTGTGTATGGGTGGACTATGTGTGGGTGAAATGAATGTGGTGAACTGAGTGTGGGTGAACTGAGTGTGGGTGAACTGAGTGTGGATGAAATGAGTGTGGCTAAACGGAGTGTGGATGAAATGAGTGTGAGTGAATTGAGTGTGGCTGAACCGAGTGTGGGTGAACTGAGTATGGGTTAAGTGAGTGTGGGTGAACTGAGTGTGGATGAAATGAGTGTGGCTAAACGGAGTGTGGATGAAATGAGTGTGAGTGAATTGAGTGTGGCTGAACCGAGTGTGGGTGAACTGAGTATGGGTTAAGTGAGTGTGGATGAACTGAGTGTGGATGAAATGAGTGTGGGTGAACTGAGTGTGGATGAACCGAGTGTGAGGAACCCGAGTGTGGGTGAACTGAGTGTGGGTGAACCGAGTGTGGCTGAACTGAGTGTGGGTGAACTGAGTGTGGGTGAAATGAGTGCAAGTTCAAATTGGCAGTGATCAGTTATTCCCCCGTGTAGAAGGAACACACACCTAGACCATATTCAACAAAATCATCATACTTTTGATTACACACAAAAAAATCCGACCAATTCATGCCGCGTGTGTCGCACATTATGTCACGTGTGTCGCACACCATGTCACGTGTATTGCACATTATGTCACGTGTGTCGCACATCAGGTCACGTGTGTCGCACATCATGTCACGTGTGTTGCACATCAGTACTGAACGCGTATCGCACATTATGTCACGTGTGTCGCACACCATGTCACGTGTATTGCACATTATGTCACGTGTGCCGCACATCAGGTCACGTGTATCGCACATTATGTCACGTGTGTCGCACATCATGTCACGTGTGTCGCACATCATGTCACGTGTGTCGCACATCATGTCACGTGTGTTGCACATTATGTCACGTGTTTCGCACATTATGTCACGCGTGTCGCACATATGTAGTATATCTCAGTTCAAATTGTGGATGTTTTAAATCAAGTCTTAAATCTCCATGAACCCAGTGTCCTGGAGTATGAAAAATGTGCAAACAAAAATTATTATGTAATAATAAATACCCAACATGAAATATGAGAGCTTGACAACTGTGTAGTGCAGATTTGGACTGGTCTTTATTCTTGGAATATTAAATATCCCAGATTGACAACTGTGTAGTGCAGATTTGGACTGGTCTTTATTCTGGGAATATGCCCGCGTGCCCAGCGTGTTCGTAGCGCGTTGGACTACGGGTGACTAGTCCTCTGTAAGTGCGGGTTCAACTCCGCGGACTGACAGAAAAGCTACAGGTTCCCAGATTTACGGTGTTCGTGGCACCGAGCCGAAGGGTTACGGTGTTCGTGGCATTGAGCCGAAGGGTTACGATGTCCATGACATCGAGCCGAAGAGCTTTCAGCTCCAGTGCTTCTGGATCGGAAAAAAAAAATAAACAAAGTTCTGGGAATATTATAATAATTACAGGTCCTAGGTGAATGTTTATGACGCACGTTGGCCACGGTATTAGGTTTGGCCTTGTCAACTACACTGTTAGATGTGGCCTTGTCAACTACACTGTTAGATGTGGCCTTGTCAACTACACTGTTAGATGTGGCCTTGTCAACTACACTGTTAGATGTGGCCTTGTCAACTACACTGTTGATGTATGGCAAGCTTGAAGGAAGCAGATGTTCAGTTGGTGGAGAGAAAAAAAACGTTTTGAGACACTCTTACATAGGGCACTGAAATACTTCGATATAGACACAACGTGTTGGTAATCCCTTGCGCAAGATCGCCAAATGTGGCGCTGTAACAACACAAGAGGAACTCGCATATATGAAAATTGCATGCCGTTGAGGGATTAATTACTAAAATTAAAAACATTGAGAGCTTGCATTTTCCCAGTGGCTACTTATGGTTGTGAATCATGGACTATTACACGAAAAACAAGAACGAAAATCCAATCCTTCGAAACTAAATGCTACAGAAAGATCCTACAAATACCATGGACAGAAAAAGAAAGAACACTGATGTCCTGAAAGAACTAAATGTTAAAGAGAATTGCCTGATAAACAACATACTATACAGAAAAATTACATACTTTGGTCACATTAAGCGTCACGATGGCCTGAAAAGAACAATATTAGAGGGCAGGGTCCCAGGACGCAGAGGCAGACCAAGAAGAAGATGGCTACAATATATTAAAGAAACCATGAACATGACCATCGATGAAGTGGGTGAACTGGCAAGAGACAGAGTGAATTTCAGATGTGCTGCAAAGAGAGCAACTTCCTATAAAGGATACGCACCTTGATGATGATGCCGTTGAGGCACAGAGAAAATGAGCTGCGCGAAAAGACAGAATACACAACACCCACATATCTAACCTTGATCATGTATGCCCCACCAGAGAGATGCAGCAGCACGCGTTTGAGGCTGTTCTCATCATCGCTTGCGATGGACGGCTATTATTTTTAAAAAATGTTTAGTAAAATAATATTTCTAGTTTTTATTTCTTGTGGAACACATATGCCAGCGAGAGTTGGAAAATGACTAAAGATATAGAAAGCAAGTTGAATGCATTTGAAAATAGATATCTGCGAAAATAATGAATATAAAATTGATCGAATTCAGGAAAAGTGATGAAATCAGAGACATGTCTGGTCAACCACTAGTGACAACTGTTATAAGAAAGAGAAGATGGAGATATGTTGGACACACCTTGAGGAGAAATGATCAACGAATATCAAAGCAGGCATTGAAGTGGGATGCAAAGGGTTCAAGAAAGAGAGGTCGACCTAAGGAGACCCTGAAACGAACTTTGCTGTGAGAGGCAAGAAATATCGGTCTCAGTTCCATGGATGAGATTGAGCGAGTTGCCCAGGATAGAGCGGTATGGAGAAATTACTTGCAGGGCCCTATGTAACCTATAACGGTACGAAAGGAATTATTATTATATTTTTAATTCTTTGGCACTTGGATTTGGTAACAATCCCTGGCACACTCCTAAACACACCCACAAGATAATTCAATATGCAGTGTACATTCCCGTCTGCAGATATATGCTTTGTAAATTATTCATAAACACACATTTAGTATGGTTCGCATAGCAATGTCGACAATAATACGAAACATAACAGAGAAAAAATGGCATTTCGACTGACATTTAGAAACCTCGCTGGAGAGCAGGCTGGGCTAAAATCGACAGTCCAAATGAGATTATTCTGTCGTTCATTCCTTGTCGAAGTGGGCCAATAGAATTAGGGATTGTCGTTAGGCTGATTCTTGCCAGAAACAGAAGACTTCATTTAATAACATCATGTAGTTGCGTGTGATACATCGGCCAATGTGTTGTTATAGAATTAATGTAGTGTATTAATGAGCTGTGTGTCATTGTAATTGTTAAGTTAGTTTTAAGATATCAGGCGCTCGAGTGGTTACCGGGGCCCAAATTCGGGTGTAAAGAATAGAACCACTGTTACCTGCCACACATGTCGTAAGAGACGACTAAGGAGGTGTGGCTGAAATCGGATGCGTGTGTCCTAAATGTGTAGAAGTCTAAGCGTTTAGGGGCCTATCAAACCAATGTGCAACGTATGCACGTTCTTGGCAAAGATCAAACATATCACAAAGAATGATTAAAATTGTTCGTAAAGAACGAACACAAAGAAGAAGATATCAGGAATATAATTTTGGGGTCAGAATAGATGTAGTCAAGGAATATGTAAGGAAGAATAGATGTAGTCAAGGAATATGTAAGGAAGAATAGATGAAGTCAAGGAATATGTAAGGAAGAATAGATGAAGTCAAGGAATATGTAAGGAAGAATAGATGTAGTCAAGGAATATGTAAGGAAGAATAGATGTAGTCAAGGAATATGTAAGGAAGAATAGATGTAGTCAAGGAATATGTAAGGAAGAGTAGATGAAGTCAAGGAATATGTAAGGAAGAATAGATGTAGTCAATGAATATGTAAGGAAGAATAGATGTAGTCAAGGAATATGTAAGGAAGAATAGATCAATGGTTGACGATGTCTTTAATACTTCAGGTTGAATGATGATCCACAGAGAATTGGTAATACAAAGAAAGGTATGGAGAGGTCTCTTAATTCTCTGGAAATGTCATTAGGATACGTGGTTATCATTATGTAATCAGTACCAAACCTGGACGTTGACATCAAACGATAGAAGAAAACTAGTCACGACAGAGATGAAATGTCTACGCAGAATGCTGGGAGTAACAAGAAGAGACAGGTTTAGAAATGAAGACATCAGGAAAAAGTGGGTGCAACATCAGTACTGAGATTCATCTAGAAACAACAAATTAAATGTTTCGGTCACATAAGCAGGTGACCAATAGACAATACATCTCAAATAGCAATGTAACTACGATACAGTTGATACAAAGCAAACGGCTGTACACGCAAAAGGTGGTCTTCAGAGATAACAGAGGCGACGATTGTTTATGAAGCGCACACATAGGCCTGTTCTATAAATTTCTTCTTATCCTGACACTGTGAGACAAAACAGGATTAGAGAGACGATAGAAGACAGACTAGTGATAAGTGAGCGCCAAACATGAGAGAATCCAACAACATCTGGTAATGACGCTAGGCAACAAAGTCACACCAAAAATATTCAAATCATGATATATATAAACCAACATCTGATAATGACGCTGGGGCAACAAAGTCACACCAAAAATATTCAAATCATGATGTTTATAAACCAAAATAGGGGAAGACTGCAGTAAAACTTGGTAAATAGTGAAACACGTACAAACAAAGTACTATAGTTTTACAAAATACATAAACAGTGACGATAAACAGCAACGTTTCGACCAACATGTTCCTCTGATGATCGTAGTCGATTTGCTCTGGAGAATCGGTTGATTTCTTTGTATGGTACCTTGCGACCACACGGGCTCAACGTATTACATTCTTATGCTTCTTAGTACTTTCTCTTCCCATGCTTTGTAATCTCTATGGGTGTATGTTGCATGTATTACATTCTTATGCTTCTTAGTACTTTCTCTTCCCATGCTTTATAATCTATATGGGTATATGTTGCATGTATTCAAGTTATATATTTACTAGATGTTTCATTGTTTCTTTTCTATTTCTAGTTTTTATGTGTGTTTTTGTGTTACATTTATTTCGTTATTCGTTTTATTCCAGATTTTCCTTAGCTACGTTGGTATTTGGTCGTCCATTTGTGTTTCATTTTAATTTGTCACTCCTGTTTGTTCGTTTGTTTGATAAAGGCCTTGTTGGTCGAAACGTTGCTGTTTATCGTCACTGTTTATGTATTTTGTAAAACTATAGTACTTTGTTTGTACGTGTTTCACTATGTTTATAAACCAACATCTGGTAATGACACTGTGGCAACAAAGTCACACAAAAATGTTCAAATCGGATGTCTATTTTTCTATTGCTGACAAAGATGTCTAAAGTATATTTATCACCCGGGTCGTTGCCTTGAACCCGCAAGGAGATCAAAGAATAGTGACACTGTGACCTACAAGGCATGTCGTAATAGGCGACTGAGGAAGGGGTCTATGGTAGCTACCCTAGTAAATAAAAAGCGTAGCAGAAATCGGATGTGCTAGCCTACTTGTAGGCGCATAACTGTCAATCATCCAATCGATCTTTAGCTTATATCACATAGAAATCACAAAGAGTGGTTTAACAAGTGGTCGATATGGAGCGTTAGAAAAAAAAATGATGACATATATCTTTTTTAAATCAAAGAATCTCTTGTCATCTGCTGCATTAAAATTTAAAGTGGTTGCCAGAAAGGATTTTTTTTTTTTTGGTTTACATTTTTTTTGGTTCGTAATGATTTGCTGTCTAGAGAGAAAGACAACGCTGCAAGGCATCGAGACATGCCGTGGGCAAGGTTGAATTTAACGGTTATGTTTCTGTCTTTGAGATGTGAATATACAGAAGATAAGGTCATATTTCATGGAAAGAAAAACAGACTTCCTCTTCTTCTGCTACCAACTTCTGTTATGCGACTACTCTGGTATGTGTCATAAACAGGGCGGTGCGCTTGAGGTCTTCACCGGTCCTCCATAGTTTGTTTTGTAGGGTTGTTTCTGTTGGTCAGATCTTCATTCTCTCACTACTCAGACTGGGGCAGTCTTGCAGGATGTGCTCTGTGTACTGCTTAGGTGCTTCATATGTGCAGGCTGCCGAGTCCCTGAGACACATTCTGTGCAGATTCTCTGAGACTGCAGTGTCCCGTTCTAAGTCTGAAGACTGTGGTCTGTGCTTTCTGTTTAGTGTATTTATACTGTCATGCTCTGGGTTGTATCCTCCATTTGTTTTTCTCTATATCATTTTCCTGGATTGTTTCAGGAGAGTCTTTGATTCTGTAAAACTTTGTGTTGGGTGGTATTGTGTTAGGCTCCCCCCAGCCTTTGCTTCTGTAAAACTTTGTGTTGGGTGGTGTTGTGTTAGGCTCCCTCCAGCCTTTGCTTCTGTAAAGCTTTGTGTTGGGTGGTGTTATGTTAGGCTCCCCCAGCCATTGCGAGTTTGTCAACCTTTTCATTTCCGAAGAAAGAATTACTACAGAAAAAAAAATAAAAGAAATGTAATATTTCGAAAACATAAAGGGATATAATATATGGATCAAAACCTCTCTGGGGTCTCTGTAGCTTAGATGTTATGTTCTCGCCTCTAGTTCCAAGGGTACTTGGTTCGCTACCTCGTGGAACGTTCGGGATATTGTTTCAAATATCCCTGATCTCAGTGTAGGTGAGATCGAGTTCCTAGTTCTATCAGAGACAGTCGATAACACATAGGTCCCGTGTTCAAGATAATCGCGTAAAAAAATCCTTGGCATTTCAAAATTGAGAAGAACAGGCTGGAAATTCAATGCCTAGACAAAATTAATTAGAAACGATTTTTTTCCTAATTTCTACAAAATATTTTAACCATCATCTACATTACATCGAGGATCATCGCCGGTGCTACGGAGTTCATGCACTGCGGCTGAGATCTTCCTGTGTAAGAAAGAGATCGGTAAACACAAGGTTAATCACCGAAGTGCAATGATGGTGATCCTACCAATTAATCAATCAATCAATCAAAACCATTTTAGAAGAGAAGTTGAAGAATGACGAGCAAGAGGAAGACCAAGACTTAAGAGGGAGGGAAACATCAAGAGCTGAACAAATTAAAGTATGGCAGAGTGAAACATAACGGCAAGACAAAGGGGATGCTTTTGGTCTATTGAAGCCATCATTCAATGCGGAGACAACAGCTGGTGATGGCTCTACCGTATAAGTCATAGGTCGTGATGGAAACTCGACATTAATAGTCCAATGTTTTTATTTTTTCTTTATTCAGAAGAAACTGGGGGAAAACATACCTAATAATGTCAGTATACAAGTCTCAAAGTTAGTACTTGTTTTAATATTCTTTGTGAAGTTGCACACCAAACAGAAAGATAAAATATATCAATTCTTTGTGAAGTTGCACACCAAACAGAAAGATTAAATATAACAATATCTTTGTGAAGTTGCACATCAAACAGAAAGATTAAATATACCAATTCTTCGTGAAGTTGCACACCAAACAGAAAGATAAAATATATCAATTCTTCGTGAAGTTGCACACCAAACAGAAAGATAAAATATACCAATTCTTCGTGAAGTTGCACACCAAACAGAAAGATTAAATATATCAATATCTTTGTGAAGTTGCACACCAAACAGAAAGATTAAATATATCAATATCTTTGTGAAGTTGCACACCAAACAGAAAGATTAAATATACCAATTCTTCTTGAAGCTGCACACCAAACAGAAAGATAAAATATATCAATTCTTTGTGAAGTTGCACACCAAACAGAAAGATAAAATATATCAATTCTTCGTGAAGTTGCACACCAAACAGAAATATAAAATATACCAATTCTTTGTGAAGTTGCACACCAAACAGAAAGATTAAATATATCAATTCTTCGTGAAGTTGCACACCAAACAGAAAGATAAAATATATCAATATCTTTGTGAAGTTGCACACCAAACAGAAAGATTAAATATATCAATTCTTCGTGAAGTTGCACACCAAACAGAAAGATAAAATATATCAATTCTTCGTGAAGTTGCACACCAAACAGAAAGATAAAATATATCAATTCTTCGTGAAATTGCACACCAAACTGAAAGATTAAATATATCCATTCTTCGTGAAGTTGCACACCAAACAGAAAGATAAAATATATCAATTCTTTGTGAAGTTGCACACCAAACAGAAAGATTAAATATACCAATTCTTCTTGAAGCTGCACACCAAACAGAAAGATAAAATATATCAATTCTTTGTGAAGTTGCACACCAAACAGAAAGATAAAATATATCAATTCTTCGTGAAGTTGCACACCAAACAGAAATATAAAATATACCAATTCTTTGTGAAGTTGCACACCAAACAGAAAGATTAAATATATCAATTCTTCGTGAAGTTGCACACCAAACAGAAAGATAAAATATATCAATATCTTTGTGAAGTTGCACACCAAACAGAAAGATTAAATATATCAATTCTTCGTGAAGTTGCACACCAAACAGAAAGATAAAATATATCAATTCTTCGTGAAGTTGCACACCAAACAGAAAGATAAAATATATCAATTCTTCGTGAAATTGCACACCAAACTGAAAGATTAAATATATCCATTCTTCGTGAAGTTGCACACCAAACAGAAAGATAAAATATACCAATTCTTTGTGAAGTTGCACACCAAACAGAAAGATTAAATATATAAATTCTTCGTGAAGTTGCACACCAAACAGAAAGATAAAATATATAAATTCTTCGTGAAGTTGCACACCAAACAGAAAGATAAAATATATCAATTCTTCGTGAAGTTGCACACCAAACAGAAAGATAAAATATATCAATTCTTCGTGAAGTTGCACACCAAACAGAAAGATAAAATATATAAATTCTTCGTGAAGTTGCACACCAAACAGAAAGATAAAATATATCCATTCTTTGTGAAGTTGCACACCAAACAGAAAGATAAAATATATAAATTCTTCGTGAAGTTGCACACCAAACAGAAAGATATAAAAAAAAACTATTCTCGCTCGGACTTAATTCACAATTTCGTTTCACTTGCGAGGGTTTATCATTTACAGAAAATATGTTCTGAATATTTTAATAAATTCCAGAAAATGAAATTATTGATGAGCGTTTTGGATGATTGATATTTCTTATATTTTTCTTTCTTGTACTTTGGAAGTCAGGGACTTGTTGACTACACGTCGACGAGTGTATGTTATTGTGCTGAAGTTGTTTAGTTATGCCTCGTGCTGAAGTTGTTTAGTTATGCCTCGTGCTGCATTTGTTTAGCTATGCCTCTTGCTACTGTTGTTTAGTTATGCCTCGTGCTACAGTTGTTTAGTTATGCCTCGTGCTACAGTTGTTTAGTTATGCCTCGTGCTACAGTTGTTTAGTTATGTCTCGTGCTACGGTTGTTTAGCTATGCCTCGTGCTACAGTTGTTTAGTTATGCCTCGTGCTACAGTTGTTTAGTTATGCCTCGTGCTACAGTTATTTAGCTATGCCTCGTGCTACAGTTGTTTAGTTATGCCTCGTGCTACAGTTGTTTAGCTATGCCTCGTGCTACAGTTGTTTAGCTATGCCTCGTGCTACAGTTGTTTAGTTATGCCTCGTGCTACAGTTGTTTAGCTATGCCTCGTGCTACAGTTGTTTAGCTATGCCTCGTGCTACAATTGTTTAGCTATGCCTCGTGCTGCAGTTGTTTAGCTATGCCTCGTGCTACAGTTGTTTAGTTATGCCTCGTGCTACAGTTGTTTAGCTATGCCTCATGCTACAGTTGTTTAGTTATGCCTCGTGCTACAGTTGTTTAGCTATGCCTCGTGCTACAGTTGTTTAGCTATGCGTCGTGCTGCAGTTGTTTAGTTATGCCTTGTGCTACAGTTCTTTAGCTATGCCTCGTGCTACAGTTGTTTAGCTATGCCTCGTGCTACAGTTGTTTAGCTATGCCTCGTGCTGCAGTTGTTTAGCTATGCCTCGTGCTACAGTTGTTTAGTTATGCCTCATGCTACAGTTGTTTAGTTATGCCTCGTGCTACAGTTGTTTAGTTATGCCTCGTGCTACAGTTGTTTAGTTATGCCTCGTGCTGCAGTTGTTTAGCTATGCCTCATGCTACAGTTGTTTAGTTATGCCTCGTGCTACAGTTGTTTAGCTATGCCTCGTGCTACAGTTGTTTAGCTATGCCTCGTGCTACAATTGTTTAGCTATGCCTCGTGCTGCAGTTGTTTAGCTATGCCTCGTGCTACAGTTGTTTAGTTATGCCTCGTGCTACAGTTGTTTAGCTATGCCTCATGCTACAGTTGTTTAGTTATGCCTCGTGCTACAGTTGTTTAGCTATGCCTCGTGCTACAGTTGTTTAGCTATGCGTCGTGCTGCAGTTGTTTAGTTATGCCTTGTGCTACAGTTCTTTAGCTATGCCTCGTGCTACAGTTGTTTAGCTATGCCTCGTGCTACAGTTGTTTAGCTATGCCTCGTGCTACAGTTGTTTAGTTATGCCTCATGCTACAGTTGTTTAGTTATGCCTCATGCTACAGTTGTTTAGTTATGCCTCATGCTACAGTTGTTTAGTTATGCCTCATGCTACAGTTGTTTAGTTATGCCTATCATTGTATTGATTGTATGTTCTTCTTCTTCAAACGCTCCATATCGACCACTTGTTAAACCACTCTTTGTGATTGGTATGTGATCTGATCTTAAGAGCGACTACGTTGCGCACACAAGTAGGCCAGAACATCCGATTTCTGCAACGCTTTTTATTTACTAGGTAGCTTCCCTAGGCCCCTACCTCAGTCGCCTCTTACGACATGCCTTATAGATCGCAGTGTTACTATTCTTTGCTCTCATTGTGGAATCCGGCAACACACAGGCGTGATTCGGTCTACAGTGCGTGTTCTGCGCCTGACACTACATCCAACACAGCTGGGATAGGCAAGTCTTTCTTAGAAATGGCGACAAGTGAAAATAAACAGCTTGATGATGATCCGTAGAACATACAAGTCAACCCCGGGAAACTTTGACCACGTGGTCAAATGCAAACGGGGCTCTGACTTGCTTAGATGGATGGGTTTTTCTATGTCTGTTTTTTTAGCCCGTCTGCCCAGCGTGTTCGTAGCGCGTTGGACTACGGGTGACTATCCTCTGTGTGTGCGGGTTCAATTCCGCGGGATGGCAGAAAAGCCACAGATTCCCAGATTTACGGTGTTCGTTGCACGAACCGAAGGTTACGATGTCCATGACAGCGAGCCGAAGAGCTGAAAAGCTCAAGTGCTTCTGGATCGGAATTTTTTTTAAATGTATGTTTTTATTGTGTGTTTGGCGGAAAAAAAGGGGGTGTATGAAGACAGAAACCAGATCTGCTGGTTTACAGGTGTGTACTCTGTAGCCTCCAAACTGGCACAACAATCTCCCGCTCTAAGACATAAATCACATAGTGGTTTAACAAGTAACAAGAGAAGATCACCATGTAAAGGATCAAGAAACATGTAATCTAATCACATTCCCTGTGCACATTGAGAATTGTTGACCCAAACTGATCTCGAATACGGAATATCCACGACACGTGGTCGCTATAGCAGAACATTATCAGCGACATCAAACGAGACGCGATTTAGATGCAAGACACATCTGAGAGGAAAAGTCTATCATTAATATTGCACAGAATTCCATGAATATTGTTATCATCTTGTGCACTAATTTGTATCTCTATAAATTCAGCTCTTAACCCAACGAGACTGCAGAGCCGATATATCGGTTCAGAGTAATGTTCATGATGTCGCAAAACTGATATATCGGCTTTTAGATGTCTGTTCACAGAAACGAATGTATCTTCACAACCCCTTTACTGAAGTTTAAAAATCGTCAGAAACGGAAAGTACATATATGTAGGTACATTACTATCTCCATTTAACAAAGATTTGAAAGAGGAAAAGCAGTGTATTATTGTGTTCAAGTTGAGACTTTTGTGTAATCTTGAGTACTGTTAGATCAAATTATAACTTGTGATAGTAATGAAGAAGATTTAATTGATGGTAATAATGACATTTGATTGTTTATGAAATGCAATATCGATAGTTGTAAGTCTAATGTAATAATTGCATCTAAAGAATGGGCGTTCCACATTCCATTTATTGACGTGTCCGCACTAAAAAGTGAATATTATAAAACTACTGCACCTAGTTAGATGAAACTTATAGAATATGTTCCCACATGGATTATCTTCATTTAACTGCTCTTCTGGAAACATCTATGAATATTAAGATGTAATACAAGTTCGAACGTAAAAATATTTTTTATGATTTTTGTTTTTTCAAAATAGTCATGCTACAATAATCTAATTTTCTCAAACGTATATCACCTGATGTAAAATATTATTATATTAATGTATTCCACATCCAATTAGCAACATTTTAATATATTATATGTCATACTTTAGAGAAACAGTACTAGAGTTATAAAGGTTTAAACTACTTGACATTAAATGTTAAATTTGAATCGCAAAATAAATGCACCCAGAGATTAAAATAATACAGAGCGAAAGGGTTAAGTTCTTCCTTCTTTATCTTCTTCTGCTTCTTCGAACGCTCCATATCGACCACTTGTTAACCACTCTTTGTGAGTTGTATGTGATCTAAGCATAAAAGCGAATGTACGTTGTGCCAGTTATGCGTCTACAAGTAGGCCATTTCTACTCACCCATGGAGTTCTCATCACCCTTCTGTAAAACCGCATCTCGGTGGTCTCCGGAGATTTTGCTGTTTGTTTACCGTCCAAAAATGTATCGTCCTTTACAGGGCCGTGCGGTATATTTTCTCAGTATGATGCAAGTTTTCGAAATGCCTCCCCTTAAATGTGTGTTTTTCTTTAAAATAACCTTCAAATGTGATTTTAATTTCGCTGCTTATGCCACCCCACCCCCCCCCTTACGGTGCCGCCTGATGCGGCCGCCTCTCTGTATCAATAGCAAGGCACGACCCTGGTTCTTTATTTAGTAGTACATTGTAACAAGACCAACAATACAATTATCAATATGACAAATTATTACTTAGAAAATATTTACAAAATCAAGTCTTACCTTGAAAACTTCTCTGTTTGAGTCGTAGTGATATAATACGTTTTAAAAAATCACCGAAATTAAGAATATCTTCTCCGGTTGAAGTAAGTAATGACCAGTTGATAATATCTTGAAGGATTTTCTTGAAGTTCAGTGTATCTACGTGTACATGTGTCTACAACACAGTGAGTGCTCCAAGAATGAATAAATATCCCTAGAAAATTGGTCTCAAATGTTGATGATCGCACTTTATCACATTACCTTCTGACACCAAAACACAATCAAATAAATACTGAACAAGTAAGTATTCAACTTCGAGTAATATATCACAGTTGTCTAAATCTTTATTCTTTATTTGCAGTTTCTATGTTCTCGTTCAAGCGCATTTTATGTTATTCTACCATAATATTTTAGCTAATTATTTATAAACAGATAAAAGACTACAATTAAAATATATGTAAGTTCTTTACTAGTGCAATACTTTTCAATTTACGCTTATTTATATTAGAGAAACCCTAGTACATTGTGTTAATTACTATACTGTTATTGGTAACATCTGAATCAGTTGCTTATCGAAGAAATATTTATTAGAAAATACTTACGAGAAAATTGATAACATTTGTTGGATTGCAAACCAAAATTAAATATTGGATGATTAATTCTAAAACTACGATCAGGAATTTTTGAATCACGTGTTCACATAGTTTTCAAATCTTTTGAGAAATTAAATTAAGGTTTGCTAGACTTTAAAGATAAACCGTATGTCTGTCTTTACAAAACACGTCTATGTTTCCTCCGTGAAATTCTAGTCCACGTACGAGTCATTTAAAAAAAAAGACAATTGGTATTTGACTCACTAGGATCAACAATCTTCTAGATGTCATTAAGCTTCAATAGCTTGGCAATATAGTTTAGAAACAAATCAATTATTACTCTAGCTATACAAGTTGGCCCTGTCCCACGAATATAGAGACCAGGAATATTGATTTTTTGTGCTGGCCCTGCCTACTTTGACATGCCAGCGTGGTCTTGTTGTAGCCAAATGTTACTCTCCATTTTACATATATATTTTCAAATACAATTTTATTTTGTCTTTACAACCCGAATGTTTAGTGTCTAGTGTATATTAATTTATATTTAGCACATTTTTGTTTGAGGATGATTGAATTCGTGAGCTCGATATGTTTTATTATTTGCTTGTACTAGTTTAACATCTGCACGCAGCTTCCTGGTATATCATTTGCAACTCTGCGAATGTGCTCGTGCTGGAGCGCTAAATTTCCCGCAGTTATCGCGTGTACTACCAACTCGCGCTTCCAAAGTAAGGCTACCGTAGATACGGAACTAGATTGTACAGATGACAACCTGTTGGTGTCATTTCGCACACAGAAATGATGGCGTACACCAAAACAGAACATATTTGTCTGACATCAGACAGTGTCATCAGTTAATTTTACATTTCAACCGACGTCAGGACTTATGTTTGAATCCATTACAACTGTGCATCCTTTTTCAATCATTTCAAAAATAGCATCACTGCATCATATTGAACACAATATTCGTGCCAAAATTATATATATATATATGGCCTTTTCGTCTTTACAGACGGTCAATTGGCAAATGTTTTACTGTGACAACTTCTGAGTTTTCGCTTTTCTCTCTTGTCGTTCAGCTCATACATAAGTCTCTTCTAAAAATTCTCAAGACTCTTTCGCAATTTGGCTTTCCACACAACTCTGTCATCAGCTAGTTTTTCCATGTGCTGGGACCAATAGAAAAGTTTTTCATTGAGGCTTTGCAGACATCTGTATATCTGAGTAGTGGTCTGCCCTGGGGTCTCTTTCTCTCCGAAAGTTCACAGAACAACATTTGTTTTGGTATGCGGCAAGTTTCCAATCTTCTCACATGTCCCAACCATCTTAGCGGTCTACTTCTGAGCCTTCCCATGATGGAAGGCAGGTGTTTGCACGTTGCAGTACTTCAGGGTTTGTTATCTTGTCGTACCACCTGATGATACAAAGATTATATATATATATATATATATATATATATATATATATATATATATATATATATACAGGTGTAGGTGTTCAAGATAAAGTAGCCCGATTGACACATCAAAGCGTGCCAATCAGGCTACTTTTATCTTGAACACCCTGTATATATATATATGCATACTACCCTTGTCTTCTTCTTCTTTCTCGAATCCTGTATGCCTCACAGCGTCAGGTCAGGAAGAGATTTCTAAAACGGGCCCTAGTATGCGCTTCGTAGATAGTCTCTTTCGTCGCCTCTGTTATCTCTGAGGTCCATCTTTTGCGTGGCCGGCCTTTTGCTTTGTACCCATTGTATCGGAGCAGCATTGCTCTTTGGGGTGCACTGTCTGATGGTAATCTGCTTACGTGACCGAACCATTTAATTTGTTGTTTCTTGATGAAGTCTAGTACTGATGTTGTACCCACTTTTTCCTGATGTCTTCATTTCTCAACCGGTCTCTTCTTGTTACACCCAGCATTCTGCGTAGACACTTCATCTCTGTTGTGACTAGTTTTCTTCTATCGTTTGTTGTCAGCGTCCAAGTTTGGCACTGGTAACATAATGTGGGAAGAAAGATTGTGTTGAACATTGCTCTTTTGTGTTCATGGTGACGTGTTTGCATCTTAAAATTGGCCCCATTTGCCCTATCATTTGATTTGCTTTGTTGCATCTGTGTTGAATTTCATTAGTTATTCTTCCATTTGCTGAAAAAATGCTCCCCAGGTATGTGAAATCTTTTACTTGATTTAGTAGGTGATTATCGATGGAGATGTTGGTAGTGTTTTCCTCTCTGGCGAATGTCATTACTTCTGTTTTGTCGATGTTAATTCTCATGTTGTATTCGTTACATGCTAACTGGAGTCTGTTGATGTGTTGTTGTAGCTGTTCTTCTGTTGTTGATATGATTGCCTGATCGTCTGCAAAAGAAATTCATTTAAGAGTTCTCCGAGGTTGTTTCCTTCGCTGGTGTTAGCTATTTTACAAATGTGGTCAATGTACGTGATGAATAGCAACGGGGATAGTACGCAACCTTGTCTTACTCCTGACCCTACTTGAAACTTTTCTGATAATCCTGTATTTGTTCTAATCGTACATTGGCTGTCAGTATAAATGTTCTTGCAATGGTTGATTAGGTGTTCATTAACCCCATAGGTTGTTAGTATTTTCCACAACTTGTGCCTATCTACGCGGTCGAACGCTTTTTCCTGATCTACAAATGCAACGTGTAAATGTTTGTCGGATTCGATAGTCCTTTCTACTAACTGTCTGAGGGCGAATATTGCGTCTGTACAGCTTTTGTTCTTCCTGAATCCCATTTGGGAGTCATTAAGCTGTGGCTCGATGATGTGGCGGAGCCTTTCTCAAGTATTTTGCAGAATATTTTCCCAGTGTGGCTCAGTAGCGCTATGCCTCTATACTTTGTACAGTCCCTCTTGCTACCCTTGTACTTTAATTAAAGTATTTTTATTAAACAATTATCAAGGGCGTACAACCTGAAAATGGAATCATCAAGAGGAATGGGCAGACCAAGAAAAGATGGATTGATGAAGTTACAGACATTTTAAAACTCCACAATACCACAACATATCAAGCGACCGAGCGTGCACTATCTCGGAAACCGATCATCAGTTAAACCTGCTGCACCTAACGGCAAAAAAGCAGAGAAAGATAAAAAAAAAAAAGAAAAGAAATATCCTCAATTTTCGTTAAATTTCTGAATGATGTTGACATTTTTTAAACCGTTTCTGCGTATATTTTTGCAAAAATAAACAATACGATGATATGAGTGATTCGACTGAGTGAAAGATTGACAATATGAATGATGTAAACGTCATCAAATGATTGCCCACGTGATCCGCTAAGTGTTATTTCATCAACTTGAGACAAATGTACTTCAGGTGCGAAATTAAAAAGTCACCAATACTAAGGATGTCTACCAAAATATGAACAGATGAAGACAAATTGTCATTTTGCTATTCATAAGTGGATACAGTCGACTCGACAAATACATGTATACAAAATTCAAGATTGACAATTCAGCCATGTGTACATATGGACATATCACTCGAACTGCAGAGCATACACACTTCAAGGCTGCCCCCAAATTGATATACTGAGGCAAACTCGCTGATCTAGCAACACAACACTGAAAAGAAAACTGCACAGACACGCTGTATGCTACAAAAGACAACATTGAATATATTGACAATTTCAGTTTCAGTTTGGAATATCTTCATTGCACCCCAGACACGTCTATATTGTGCTCCGATCATGATTGCCAATTTGGCCTTTTTAAGGCCAGATTCAAGAAATTTGGCATTTTGTTAAAAAGAGGTTGGCTTCAATAAAAGTGTTTGGTATTTTGTAGGCCTTTTTTTTACATGCAAACGTTTTTTCTTCTAAAAATGTGTATAATTCTTAAGAGTAAATTGGGTAAATATACTTAATATAGGGTTTTTCTAGGTTTTGGTTGGTATTGTTAAAAAATCATGCTTAATGCAAAAAAATTATAAAAGATTATGGAACGTTGCATCAATTCATTTGTTCTTTTTCCCTCCTCCTAGCTATGCACTGCAGTCCTGTTATCTGTTTTTTAGTGTGGAATCTCCATAATTTTGCTAGAAATCTTCACCTATCTTCTTCTTTTGTCAGCACACTGTTACCGGGTTGTTAACCCAGTGTCGTGGTTTTATGTATTTGTCTTGCGCTTCTCTGGTAACTTGTGTGATGGTTTTCTTAGTCCTCTGGTAGACTTCAATTACGTTATCTATCCACCTTTTCCTCGGTCTTCCTCTCGCCTTTCTTCCTGATATTCTGTTGTGGAAAGCTTCATTTCTCTGTTTCACTATATAATTCAAGCACGGTATCTTTAACTATGGCGACAAAAAAATGGAAACAATCATATGACATTAGTCATAAATACAATAGCAATTGTGAAAAGACTTTTGTATAAGCCAAAAGATCTTCTGATGGAGCACAAAACGTTTATTGTAAGTTATGCTACTGTATCGTCTTGCCTAAAGCTAGTGGCCTCCCTGCTCATGAAAAATATGAAAATATGAAAAACACAGAGGACTCCATCAATAGGACAGAATAAACTTCAAGTGGAGAAAGCTCCTAGTGCTTGTCAAAACTGAATCTTATGATAATTTAAAACCAAACATCAAGACCTCTATTTGCAGAACTACCATTAATGCACATTGTGGGAGAAAACATCAGTGTAATAGAACATTTAGTGAGTTATAGTGAGAATAAGAACAGAACTGCTCTTATTTAACAAATGTTGCAATGATTTTACTGCCTCACCTAATATGGTAAAGAACCTATCTACTGACAATGTGCATGGTGCTGGTTTCAGTGGTGGGAATAGGGATGACCTTGATTTGGAGCTCTTCAATGATGTGAGTATGAAATAGCACAGTGTTTCCTCCTGGCTTATTTTTGACCTTTTTCGGCCAGTGTTTGGCCGATTTTCTCAATTCTGAATTTGCAATCCTGGCTCCGATCTACATCTCAATATCTCCAACAGCATCCAGCGACCAACCATACCAGTTCGATGTTGATGGATGAGCCTACTTATATACCTGTTGTGCTGGGTTTTTTTCTGGTCGTTCCAAGCTCTTGCAATCTAGAAGTGTACGTGGATTGGTTTAACCTAAAATCCTCTATACGGAATATTAAGAAAATATTTCAAGCAAACGAAAGGAAATCAGGACTTGTGAAATTATATTCACAAACACATTACAATATCGAAATAAAATGTTCTTTAAAACAACACAAATATCTGATTGTGGATCGTTTAGTGGCAATAATTACACCACCATTATAATATAATAGCTTTAATATCGATCTCATCTTTACTGGCTACTGAACCGAGATAATGATCCGGACAGACCTACGTATACACATTATTCTCCAGAAGTTGACAAAAGGACGGACAGACGTGAACGTCAAAATAATCTGACATAAACAAACATCCAGAGGTGGCATGGACAAAAAGAACAAAACAAATATTTCGAGATCTGTTGTTTTACAAAACTCTAGTTCAATCAATATACACTATGGGAGTTGCATTCTGTTGCTAGAGATGCTGCGTTCAAAATGTTGTCACGTGATGCACAAATATGGCTGACAAGACTAGATATTGTACACAACACTTGTTTGCAGACTGCCAACACTATTTGTTATGCAATATTTGTATGAAGATGGACGGAAGCTGATTTATAATTCAACAAGTAGAAGGTCTCTTAGCTAGATTCAGTCCTCGCAGGAATTTATAATCATGGCCTGGCAGACTTTGACCTTGTTGTACATACACAATTGACAGTGTTATATTTGTAAGGATAGTCAGTTGAGTTCATCATCATCATCATCAGGTGCCGTCTCCACATCGAAGGTTGGCTGCAATGAATCTCCAGCATCCTCTGTCTTTCGCCTTGTGTTGCACTCTGCCAGACTGTAACCTGTCCATTTCTTAAAGTTACCCTCCCACTTATCTCTCGGTCTTCCTCTTGCTCTTCTCCCCTCAACTTTCCCTCTAGTAAATGTTTTATCATGGTGTCATGCCTTTTTATGTGCCCAAAATACTTTACTTGTCTGAATTTTATTTCTCTTAATAATTGTTTCTTCATGCCTAGTTTTCCTAAAACTTGTTTATTTGTCTGTTTTTCTGTCCATGAAACTCTGCTTATTCTTCTATATATCCACATCTCAAATGCATCAATTCTGTCTTCTAACTGCTTGTTCATTGTCCATGTTTCGAGCCATACATTAATATAGGATATATATAGCATTTGATCATTCTAATTTTTAGCCTGTTTGTGATTTGTTTGGATGTCAGTAACTTTCTCATACTATTGAAATTATCCTTGGCCATTCCTATTCTCTTTTTAATTTCTGTTATACATCTGCCATCATCTGTTATCATCTTACCGAGGAGTTGAGTTAGAAACTCTAAACTAGCTACAGATGGGTCCAAAGCTCTTAGTAACATACAGATAGGTCCAAAGCTCTTAGTAACATACAGATGGATCGCTAACTATAAGTAACCACTAATGGGTCGCTAATTATAAATAACCTACTGGTGGGTCGCTAACTCTACATAACATGCATATGAGTCGCTAACTCTATATAACCCACGGATGGGTCGCTGACTCGAAATAACCTACTGGTAGGTCGCTAACTCTACATAACATGCGTATGGGTCGCTAACTATATACATCCTACAGATGGGTCGGTAATGTTATTCTTTAATAACGAAATAAAGAGTAACTGTAGATGTTAATAAATCGTTATTGTTTTGTCATTTATCATAAATCGTTATTGTTTTGTCGTTTATCATAAATCGTTATTGTTTTGTCGTTTATCATAAATCGGTATTGTTTGTCGTTTATCATAAATCGTTATTGTTTTGTTGTTTATCATAATTTCTCTCTCTCTCTCTCTCTCTCTCTCTCTCTCTCTGTTGTAGTTTCTAATGTTTTGGTAATCCCGTATGGCGGGTTTTATTTAGTTCTGATGATGAGGATGATGATGATGTTCAATTGGATGATAGTGTATCTCTTTGATGATGTCTCTTTTACGCAACTATAATAGACTAAACGAACATGGTGGATTCATTTCATATACATTTATTTGATGTTATAATTTGTGGACAATACACGAACACGTCCATCAGTGTCCAATGTTTATGTTCGTCTCCTTATGTTGTCACTACGTCGCTAAGCAGTACTAACAAATCTCGTCACCTAGTTTCACTACATCAATGTCTCTTTCTAGTGTTGCTATCTGCTTATAGTGGGCAGTTTTGGTGTGCAAACACTAAGTCTCTACTTATCTCCCTTTACAAGCCTATCTAAACTACCCGTCTAGTCTGTTAGCTACTACCTTGGAGCTGGGGGCTTCTACATCTCTCTCTATCTCTCTCTCTCTCTCTCTCTCTCTCTCTTGATCTATGTGAGGAATTATGTTTTGTTCTTGATTCTCTTGTCAAGAAATAAGGAGATCTCTGTGGCGTATAGTTTAGGTGTTCGTCTCTCACGCCAAAGGAAAAGTCATTCTAACAGACTATATGCCCTTCGACAGACTAGTCTTAGTAACAGGTTATAGGCCCTTCGACAGACTAGTCTTAGTAACAGGTTATAGGCCCTTCGACAGACTAGTCTTAGCAACAGGTTATAGGCCCTTCGACAGACAAGTCTTAGTAACAGGTTATAGTCCCTTCGACAGAAAGTCTTAGTAACAGACTATAGTCCCTTCGACAGAAAGTCTTAGTAACAGGTTATAGTCCCTTCGACAGAAAGTCTTAGTAACAGGTTATAGTCCCTTCGACAGACTAGTCTTAGTAACAGGTTATAGTCCCTTCGACAGACAAGTCTTAGTAACAGGTTATAGTCCCTTCGACAGAAAGTCTTAGTAACAGACTATAGTCCCTTCGACAGAAAGTCTTAGTAACAGGTTATAGTCCCTTCGACAGAAAGTCTTAGTAACAGGTTATAGTCCCTTCGACAGAAAGTCTTAGTAACAGGTTATAGTCCCTTCGACAGACAAGTCTTAGTAACAGACTATAGTCCCTTCGACAGAAAGTCTTAGTAACAGGTTATAGGCCCTTCGACAGACTAGTCTTAGTAACAGACTATAGTCCCTTCGACAGACAAGTCTTAGTAACAGGTTATAGTCCCTTCGACAGAAAGTCTTAGTAACAGACTATAGTCCCTTTGACAGAAAGTCTTAGTAACAGGTTATAGTCCCTTCGACAGACAAGTCTTAGTAACAGACTATAGTCCCTTCGACAGAAAGTCTTAGTAACAGGTTATAGTCCCTTCGACAGAAAGTCTTAGTAACAGACTATAGTCCCTTCGACAGAAAGTCTTAGTAACAGGTTATAGTCCCTTCGACAGACTAGTCTTAGTAACAGACTATAGTCCCTTCGACAGAAAGTCTTAGTAACAGGTTATAGTCCCTTCGACAGACAAGTCTTAGTAACAGACTATAGTCCCTTCGACAGAAAGTCTTAGTAACAGACTATAGTCCCTTCGACAGACAAGTCTTAGTAACAGACTATAGTCCCTTCGACAGACAAGTCTTAGTAACAGACTATAGTCCCTTCGACAGACAAGCCTTAGTAACAGACTATATAGGTCATTGAATATAAAAGTCTTAGTAACAGACTATATAGATGATTGAATAGAAAAGTCTAAGTAACAGACTATAGATCATTGAACAGAAAAGTCTAAGTAACAGACTATAGATCATTGAACAGAAAAGTCTAAGTAACAGACTATAGATCATTGAACAGAAAAGTCTAAGTAACAGACTATAGATCATTGAACAGAAAAGTCTAAGTAATAGACTATAGATCATTGAACAGAAAAGTCTAAGTAACAGACTATAGATCATTGAACAGAAAAGTCTAAGTAACAGACTATAGATCATTGAATAGAAAAGTCTAAGTAACAGCCTATAGATCATTGAACAGAAAAGTCTAAGTAACAGACTATAGATCATTGAACAGAAAAGTCTAAGTAACAGACTATAGATCATTGAATAGAAAAGTCTAAGTAACAGACTATAGATCATTGAACAGAAAAGTCTAAGTAACAGTTTTTAAAGCTGAAGGATTGACTTCATTGCACCGGGTTTTATCCCATATGGCTCAGTCCTTCTCCGCAGAAATGGCACGCCACCTGCCGAGAGTATTACACAAAGCACGAACTCCGTAGCTCCAGCAACAATCCTAGGGTCTCTGGAAAAACTGCACTCGTGAACAGAACGGCGCGGTCCGGATTTGAACACACGACCTTCAACTCACAAGGCAAAGGGCGTAACTACTTCAAAGTATATCACGCAGAATTGATGGAATTCAACATCACTGAGAAAAAGTTATCGCTTTAATAGCCGTCCATCGCAAGCGATGATGACAACAATCTCAGACGTGTACTGTTGCACCTCTCTGGTGTGTGCGGAGGTGACTGTAGAGTACAATCCTAGAACATAATCCCCGACCACAGGTGGGGCATATATGATCAAGGTTAGACATGTGCGTGTTGTGTGCTCTGTCTTTTCGCGCTGCTCGTTTTCTCTGTGACTCAACAATACGATGATTCTCAGCTATTCGGGTTCCTCTTTGTTGTTACAGCGCCACATTTGGCGATCTTGCGCAAGGATTCCCAGCACGTATTGTCTATATCGAAGCATTTCAGAGACACTTTAAGAGTGTCTTTAAAGCGTTTTTCTGTCCACCAGCTAAACGTCTGCCCCCTTCAAGCTCGCCATACATCAACTGTTTTGGGATGCGTTTATCAGGCATTCGAGCAACGTGACCGACCCATCTCAGTTGGGCCTTCTGCAACAGGGTGTTGACGCTTGGGATCTTTGCTCTTGTGAGGACTTCGCTGTCTGGAATTTTGTCCTGCCAGTTTATTTTTAGTATTCTGCGTAGACAGCTTGTGTGGAAATGGTTTAATTTTCTTGCGTGTCTGCTATACACTGTCCATGTCTCGCTTGCGTACAGCAGCGTGGTTAGCACTATGGCCTGGTAAACTTTCAGCTTTGTGACTATGCTTATCCCTTCCGTTCCCACACAGTGACACGTAACCTTCCGAACGCAGCACTGGCTTTGGATATCCTATTGTGGACCTCAGAATCTATGTTTGCCGATCTGGATAGGAGGCTGCCAAGATAAGCAAAGTTGTCCGTTGACTGGAGACGCTGGTGTTTAATGTTGATGACTGGATCGTAATACTGTTCTCTAGGGGCGGGCTGGAACATGACCTCTGTTTTTGGTGTTAATGGTGAGGCCAAACCTATCACAGGCCATTGAGAACTTGTCCATGTAAGTCTGCATTTCTTCCGCAGAGTTGGTAGCGAGGGCACAGTCATCAGCAAACAACAGGTTTGAGATAGTTGATTCTTTTACCTTGGTGGAGGATTTTAACCTCCGAAGATTGAATAGGCTACCGTCTGTCCTGTATCTAATCTTTACCCCATGTTCGTCGCCTTCCCAAAAGACATCCGTGAGCATGGCAGCAAACATCATGCTGAAGAGTGTTGGGGCCAGTACACAGCCCTGTTTGACGCCGTTGGTGACATGGAAGGCTTCCGACAGCTCCTCTTCGTCAAGTACACGTGCCATCATGCCCTCGTGAAACTGTTGGACGATCTTGATGAATTTCCTGGGCATCCAAATTTTTCCATGATCTTCCATAGACCCTCCCTGTTAACCGTGTCGAAAGCCTTTGTCAGATCGACAAAGACCATATAGAGGTTACGGTGCTGCTCTTGGCATTTCTCCTGTAGTTGGCGAGCAGCAAATATCATGTCTGCTGTTCCACGACCTGCTCTGAAGCCACATTGGGTCTCAGGGAGTAAGTCCTGTTCCAGGTGATCGATTAATCGATTGAGGAGGACTCTGGCCAGTATTTTGCCAGCGATTGACAGGAGGAGATCCCCTGTGGTTATCGCAGGCCTGGCGGTTTCCTTTCCGCTTGTACAGGTGGACAATAGTGGCATCCTTTAATTCCTGTGGCACACGTTCGTTGCACCAAATGGATGTAAATAACTCTGTCAATTTTAGCATCAACGTGGGCCCTCCTTCTTTGTAGACTTCGGTTGGTATTGAGTCCGCACCCGGTGCCTTCCCGCTGGACATCTGGCTTGTTGCCTTCTTGACCTCTGCTAAGGTAGGTGGAATATCAAGCTTGGCATTGATTGGGACCTGGGGCATGCGCTCTATGGCTTCATAACATATAGTGGATGGATGGTTGAGGACAGAACGGAAGTGTTCTGCCCAGCGATTTAGTATCTGAGGCTTGTCAATTAGTAGCCTTGCTCCATCTGCATCGAGTATGGGAGTGGGGTGAGATTGTTGAGGTCCGTAAACAGTTTTTAGGGCATCGTAGAAGCGTTTGAATTCATGTCTGTCTGCATATATCTGGATTTCATCAGATTTTTGCTTAACCAGGCGTCTTGTAATTTCCTGATTCTCTCTTGAGCCCTTCTACGAGCATCTAGGAAAGCTGTTTTTGGATGATGATGATGGGTCATTTTGATAGGCTCTGTATGTCTCATGTTTCGTAAGAAGAATAGACTTGATTTCTTCGTCATTTTCGTCAAACCAGTCGTGGCTCTTGCGTACAGAGTGTCCTATGAGCTCAGAGGTAGATAGGTACGCGGTGTCTCTGAGGGCAGTCCAGTCATCGTCCACGCTGGTTTTGCCAAACTGGAGGTCCTTCAATTTGTCGTCCAGGTCTCTTATTAAACTTTCGGTGACAGCGGAGCTTTTCAATTTGGAGACTGCCAGCTTTTTTGTTGGTTTGCGACCCTGGTGACGTTTTCTAGGTTTGATGCGGAGGTTATTTTGCTCCGCACATAGCCTTTGTGGCTCTGACGTCACGTCTGTCATTTTCCTTACGATGACGTAGTCAATGAGGTGCCATTGTTTGGAACGGGAATGCATCCATGACGTTTTGTTTCGGGTTGGTAAACGAAACAAGGAGTTTGTAATTGTTAGATCGTGGGCAGCACATAGTCTGAGTAATAGAAGCCCATTACTATTGCACTTGCCCACGCCGTGTACTCCTAGTACTCCATCCCAGACCCGATGGTCTGTCCCTACTCTGGCATTCAAGTCCCCGAGTAGGATGAGCTTCTCAGACCTTGGGACCGCTGAGATGGCTGAGTCAAGGTCCTCGTAGAAACCATCATTGATTTCGCTTGGATTTGTCATTGTCGGGGTGTAGACGCTGAGTAAAGTGGCACTCTTTTTTCTCCTAGTGAGATCTGAAGAGTCATCACTCTGTCACTGACACCTTTGGGAGTCTGGTGAGGCCGCGCACAAGATGAGATTTGACAGCAAACCCTACACCAGATTCCCGACGTTCTGTATTGGCTCTCCCACTCCAAAAGAAAGTGTAACCTCCGCCCACCTCTGACAGCAGACCCTCGTCAGGGAGTCTGGTCTCACTCAAGGCAGCTATGTCGATATCGTAGCGTGCCAGTTCTCTAGCCACGAATGCAGTCCGTCTCTCAGGTCTTTCAGCTTTGTTGTTATCTAATAGTGTTCGCACGTTCCACGCGCCTATGGTGAGAGCTTTAAGCGTGTTCTTCATGTTGTGTGATTTGTGTTGTATGTAGTTGTCTGAAACTGTAGCTTGCGCTGTATTTGGATTATCGTTGTAAGCGAGGTAATTTTCACAATGACGAGAGTTCACTTTTAAAGATTTGGGATTAAGTTGGGACAAGATTTTTGAATTGAAAATAGACTATGATCGGTCAAAATTCAGGTTTGGTTGACCAAATTAAATTTTAATTCTTCTTCTTTGCGTTCGTTCTTTACGACCAATTTTAATAACTCTTTGTGATGTTTGATCTTTGCCAAGAACGTCGTATACGTTGCATATTGATTGGTAGGCCCCTAACCGCATAGACTTCTACATGTTTAGGACATGTGCATCCGATTTCAACCAAACCTCCTTAGTCGCCTCTTACGACATGTGGCAGGTAACAGTGGTTCTATTCCTTACACCCCAAAGTTGAGCCCCGGTAACCACTCGAGCGAAATTTGAATTAAATCTCGTTTGATGTCTCATTAATTCATTGGGTGTTTTTTTTTAATCAAGAAAATGTGTGTGCCAAAGTGTTCAATGTAGGTTCCTTTATTTCTTCCTTTCGTTCGCTTGAAATATTGTCGATATATTCGACGTTATCTATTGTACAAACTTCACTCTCTTTTGTAGCTCACACAGAGATCCGTAAAGTTTTCTCTCCAGTGTTGTTTCACTAAGATCAGTGTGTTTGTCTTCGCATATCATATTCGGGGCAGTCTTGAAGTAATCTAATGTACACATGGCTGAATTGCTAATCTTGAGCTTTATATATATACATAGATGAGACTGCAGTAAAACTATTTCTTCTTCTTCTTTGCGTTCGTTCTTTACTACCAATTTTAATCACTCTTTGTGATATGTTTGATCTTTGCCAAGAACGTGTATACGTTGCACATTGGTTTGGTAGGCCCCTAAACGCATAGACTTCTACACGTTTAGGACACGTGCATCCGATTTCAGCCAAACCTCCTTAGTCGCCTCTTACGACATGCGTGGCAGGTAACAGTGGTTCTTTTCTTTACACCCCAAATTTGGGCCCGGTAACCACTCGGGCGAGTAAAACTATTTTATTGGCAAAACACGTAATCACAAAGTACTGTGGTTTTACAAATTACAAAAACAATGACAATATACAGCAGCGTTTCGACCAACAAGGTCTTTATCAAGCAAACGAACAACACGAGTGACGAATTTTAAAAAACAATTACACATGGACGACTACATACGGAGACATTCAAATGTTTCTAATAAAAATTTGGGAATAAAAACGAATAACGAAATAAATGTAACACACACAAAAACACACACACACATAAAAACTAGAAATAGAAAAGAAGAGAAAAAATAAAAATTAAGTAAATATATAGCTTGAATACATGCAGCATATGCACATATGGATTACAAGGCATGAGAAGAGAAAGTACTAAGAAGCATAGGAATGTAATACGTTAAGCCCACGTGGTCGCAAGGTACCATACAACGAAATCAACCGATTCTCCAGAGCAAATCGACTGCAATCATCCGAGAAACATCATCGGATGGCTGTGATCAGGACATCGTGAGCTCCTAACTGACCAGTATCATTGAAATGATTGGCTACAGGAGTCACAAAGCATTGGTGTATGTCGCGCAAGTGTTGGGCGAAACGGTCACTGAGCCTCTTGCCTGTTTCGCCGATATAAGCCGTGTTACACCGCTTACAGATAATGGCATAGATAAGATTACGGGACTCGCATGTGAAACCATCTTCAATAACAAACGTGGCCAAAGGAAAAGATACAGTACTCGTCTGTATCACATAAGCACACGTATTGTGCAACGCCGACGGCCACACTGGATAGTACCAAAATGACGCTGGATATTAGACTTAAGGCGACTGTGTACCAACATATCCTTAAGACTTCTGTCCGTCTGTAAGCCACCAAAGAATGGTTAGGTTAGACTGAACGGGTCTCAGGATCTGACTTAAGGATAGACAGATGACGGAATAAAACATTTTTCACCAGTGAACTATGGGAGTGGAAAGTTAAGATAAGTTTTACCCTGTCAGAGTTAGAAGTCCTATGCTTTCGAACCATATATATATATATATATGCAGCCACGGATTCGATTGTGACCTTTCCTGGGGCGCACCTATTTTTCCGAATGTTTACGTCCTGCCGGCCGTATAAAAGGTTACCGAGATCGAACTTTTCACGAGATTTTAGTATAAAAAGAAATATTTTATTTGTTTAGCTTTTTTCTGGTTGTCTGATTCTGGTTTCAAAGAAAATCTGGCAATGGCAACACTTTTTCACTCCAGCTACAACTTCCGGGCGCGGTATTTTCAAGCTAAGAAAGAATAACATGGAAGGACCTAACCTGTCTTTCAGTGATCGCGAATTATTGCTTTTTGCAGAGTCTGAACGTCTTAAGACATTTACAGGGTGGCCCAATGATGTTAGTTGGACTTGCACTCCTAAAAAGGTGAGTAGAATTACAGGCTGATCTAGAAAACGAGTTTGACGGAAGGAATAGTAGAGTAACTTGAGTGTCTTAAGTCAAGTTAAGTAAGTAGTCTCGTAATCGTATCGCGACCGACGACGTATGGCCCGGTAGACCGTAGTGTAGACTAGAAGTTCTAGAACCTTAGGTGGCTTAAGTACGTCAACGACTTAATGTAGTAATATTAATAATTATTTGTATAATAGCCATCCATCACGCACGGAGATGATGACAACATTAAAATTTCCAGACGTGTGTTGTTGCACCTCCCTAGTGTGACTGTGTGCGGAGGTCACTCTAGAATCCAATCCTGGAACACAATCCGGGCAGTGAATCACACTGGATCCGACTTACCGCAGTTGGGGCGTACCTGATCAATCAGGGTTGGGAAATGAAACTGTGATACATCATACTATGATGTGTTCTAACTTCAACCGACCAGTACACTGTACACTTAGTTTATAAGGAATTGTTTAAAACTACTACTGGTTAAGTGATCTAATCAGTCTAGTGACAGGCAGAAGAGTGAGCCAATCACTGATGTTTACCACCAAGTTATAGCCTATCACTGACAACGTATACCACTGATAGCCTTAGATAGGTATTAAATGTGTTGGAAATTCTAAACTTGAAGGTAAGTTGGAACATTTTTATATTTTTTTTAATTTGCTTTTTTGTTGCAAATAATAATTTTACATTTACAAATTTCATATTAACAAACAATTGTTTTAGATCTATCTTAAAGTTAAAGTATATTCATTTATCTACAAAATTGTATATTACTCATAAACATCTGGGGGGTGACATTCTTATTCTAGTGCATGTCATATTATCAAGAGGTCCAAGCATCTAATGCAACTGTTCATAGAAACTGATAGTATAGAAGACAAGAAGTTCCTTTATCAAGTTCATTGCTGCCATAGTTTTGAAGGTCTAGCTTTTCAGTTCCATTAGAGTTTGCACAATTTGTTGCTTATATGAGAGCTCAGACAGCAAGTGAAAATTATACATAAGTATTTCAATCTGTTGTGCCTCTCATCGATCACTGATGATGATACTTGGTTTGTCAGCTTTCATTCTAAAGATTTTCTAAACAGAACGCATGTATATTTGCAGAGATTTATCGTTGAAATCAACTTGTCACATGACTTAATTCTGCCCTGTATGGGAACATGCCATCTGCAAAATGTATTGTTCATCCGGGTTGTGTCGGTTGAATTTTGGTCACTTTTATCACATAGACGTTGAATATCACTGGTGATAGCAGAGATCATTGTTGTGACAATCAATGTTGGACATATATCTTTTTTTTTTTCAGATCCAGAAGCACTTGAGCCGAAAGCTCTTTGGCTCGGTATCATGGACATCGTAACCCTTCGGCTCAGTGCCACGAACACCGTAAATCTGGGGAACCTGTAGCTTTTCTGCCAGTCCGCAGAGTTGAACCCGCACTTACAGAGGACTAGTCACCCATAGTCCAACGCACTACGTACACGCTGGCACGCGGGCAGGACATATATCTTAAGATTCTGATGTCCAGGATTCTATGCTGAGTTCAACTGTCACATTGTGTACAGATATTCTGAACTCTTAACAATTAGTTCATTTGTCAAAGGGACATAATCGATTGAAGTAATGTCTCCAACTGTTATGCTCACACTCAGAACATTGAATATGTCGATTTATAGTGTTTATGTGTGTAATTGATTTGTTTGCTTTCATTTCAGCTTGCAAGCGCTGGATTTTATTTCAATCCATCTCCAGAGTCACCAGATAATGTTTGCTGCATGTTTTGTCAGAAAGAATTGGATGGCTGGGAATCAGAAGACGACCCACTGTGAGTACACATAGAAAATGTCATATTGATTACTGAACTGGGGTCAAAGGCGCAGTCATAGGGACAACGTTGTGCCAAGTTTTAGTGAGCTGGCACTAATCAAGATCCTACCCCACCTTCGTGCGGTGACCCTGGAAACACGACATAGTATTCTGTCTGGCTAATTGGGTAAGGAGAGCTACTCTGGTATAAGTGGTGATGCAGACGCAGTTACGTTTTATGAGATCTGCCCGCAACACAGACGTGCAGAATCCCAGCATGACTATTTCTGCATGTCTGTCCTGGCCAATGGGAAAAACTGATCAAATAAAAACAAATCGTAAGAATTGACAAGGTACGATTTGCCAGGAGGCAAAAAATTTGCCCTTGAAAAAATGGTAGCACCAAATTTGCCAGCTCTGCAAGAATCGTCAGAAAAGATGTGGTGTGACGACACACAGGAAAATTGCAGTAAACTCTGAATCAGAGGCCAAGCGCAGATACATTCATTGGGTAAGGCTGGCCTAATGAAACTACCCTCCCTGGGACAACCGGGCAATGTACTGTTGCATTAACAACTAACATCCCCAGAAGAACTGGGGTGGGGGATGTTGACGAGCGCAAAATTTGCAGTTGCGTTGCTAGCGCCGAATGAACAACGCTCTACAATATCTTCGCAGCTCCAGTCCAGTGTTTCCGTGGCCAGGAAAATGCAGAGTAGACATTGCCAAGTGCCAACACACGCCTCGAAATGGCTGAGAATACTCCTATTCAGGAATAAACTCACAGAGGGTAGAAAAGTAAGGTCAATAATATAAAGGTTTGATCGGTACAAACCCAAATATTGGTGAAGGGTTATACTTTTCAGACACTAGTCTTCCTACACAAGTATGATGACATCCAAACACCATGTCTTAGATCATATAAAGGCCAATTAAACTGCCAAAAAATTGGTCGTTAGTGTGACAAGCCAATGCGTCCCTAATGGCTGAGAATGTTTCTAATCCGGAACGACCTCACATAGTCAGAAAGGCGCACATTGTAGACATACTTATACGAAGATCATAAATCTCAAATATACTCGTAAAATGGTAGTTAAAAAGCAATGAATACAAGAAGCTACCGAAAAGTAAGCGTTCCAATGACTAGCCCTATGAAGGTTGAGAATGCTCCTAAACCGGAACGACCTCACCCAGTCAGAAAGATTGCAAAGTAGTAAATGCTCTTTGGTGTAGATCCAAGCCCAAAAATACGGTACTAAAAAGATCATTAAAGAGTGTTTATCATATGATGCGATCGAATGACCTCACCACGGACAGGAAATCCGATAAAGAAGTAGCACTTCACTAATTAACACTGGCCGTAAAAGTACTGAGTGTACGAGGACCTAAGACAAGTGGACCGGACCACAGGTTTCCTGTAACGATCACACATGAAGGACCTAAACTTCAAGTACCTTTGAAGACGGCGAACGCTCGCCTTTATAGGGAGGGAAACCAGTCAAATGGTAAGCAGGCCTCACGCAGAACTCAGAAGCGCAATACCAGGCGTCATGACTTCCACCTGAATTCACAGCTGACGCTAGAAAAGAAGATTCAAAACAAGTTCAACAACTTGCTTTGTTGTTATACTTTTAGAGTGACCATTTCCGAAATTTTCAGAACATCTTTTCAACATGAAAATACTTAACTAATTACCATATCAGCACCAAAAGAAAATCTCACAACAGCGTCCACCATCTTGCGAAACCAAGCAGAACGCATGGGTTGTATTTGACGTCAAATTTGTACATAATTTATTATCGAATACCGAAAAATAATGATAAATTTGTCTCACACCAATATTTTGGGATATGCATCGTTTACATTCAATTCCAAAATATCGGATCCCGGTTATAAGGGTTAAACATTTATTTTGTTGTAATGTTCCAACTTTTGTATGATGTTGTGAACCATTTAAAAACTAACAGTGGAAGATAATAATGTGTATGAGTGAAAGTAAATATCTGACTGACATTTTGCATAAGACATGCTGCATGAATTATGTGTTGATTTAATAATTATATATTGTTTTCTTCTTTGCGTTCGTTCTTTACGACCAATTTTAATCACTCTTTGTGATATGTTTGATCTTTGCCAAGAACGTGCACATTGGTTTGGTAGGCCGCTAAACGCATAGACGCTACACGTTTAGGACACATGCATCCGATTTCAGCCAAACCTCCTTAGTTGCCTCTTACAACATGCGTGGCAGATAACAGTGGTTCTATTCTTTACACCCCAAATTTGGGCCTCGGTAACCACTCTGGCGATATATTATTGAACTTTTACGTAAATTATAAATTTGTTTTCTTTTTCTCTAATCCTGTTTTGCCTCTCAGCATCAGGATAAAAAGAGATTTCTATAACAAGCTTTTATGTGCGCTTCATAAACAGTGTCTTTGTGCTTCTATCTAACAAGCTTTTATGTGCTTCATAAACAGTGTCTTTCTCGCTTCTATCTAACAAGCTTTTATGTGCGCTTCATAAACAGTGTCTTTCGTCGCTTCTATCTAACAAGCTTTTATGTGCGCTTCATAAACAGTGTCTTTCTAGCTGTCTATTATCTCTGAGGTTTACCTTTAGCATGGCCAGACTTTTGCTTTGTATTCATTGTTTCGGAGTAACATTTCTCTTTGAGGCGAACTATCTGTTGGTAATCTTGCTTATGTGGCCGAACCATTTAATATGTTGTTTATTGATGTTCAGTACTGATATTGTACCCACTTTTTCCTGATGTCTTCATTTCTAAACTGGTCTCTACATGTTATGCCAAGTACTCTTCATAGACACTTAATCTCTGTCGTGACTAGTTTTTTCTGTCATTTGATGTCAGAGTTCAATCTGTTTATTTACTTTATTCTGTGCACTCACTTTATTTCTTAAGCTTTTTAATAAGTCTTTGGTTCTCAATTGCACCCGTATGTTTCAGGGGCTCACAAGGGGAGCAAAGAATAGTAACACTGTATCGTACAAGGCATGTTATAAGAGGCAACTGAGGTAGGGGCCTAGGGAGCTACCTAGTAAATAAAAGCATTTAAGAAATCAGATGTGCTCTCTTATTTGTAGGTGCATAACTGCCACAAATATGTAATCGCTCTTAGACTCAGATCACATACAAATCACAAAGAGTGGTTAACAAGTGGTCAATGTGGAGCATTCGAAGAAAGTTCTCAGTACTAATCAATTGTACATTTGTGTATTCTGATAACTTATTCAAAGATGACATTGAGTTTTATTTAAAAAAATTGATGTTTCTAGTATGTTTTCATTCAACTTTCTACTGCTACAGATTTGTCTTTATATTTTGTTTTCTGCACAACAAATACACTTATCTACTGTAGTTACTGCCTGTAGTAACGTGGGGAGGGGGGGGATGAGAGCCTAATGAATGTAATGGCCGCATGGCTAGTGCAGTCGCAGCAAAACTGTTCAGGTTAGGAATTTTCTTTAATGCCCCTGACAAAAAAATCATTGGTCGTCACGTGGATTGCAACCGTTGTCTCCTGCATGGGAACTGCGTTCTAATCCATTAGGCCAGAATCTCCTCATTTGTACATTTATCTAACATGTTGTTTTTATTGACAGAGCGGAACACAAGAAGCACTCGCCAAATTGTCCTTTTCTATCTGTGACGAAACCCATCGAGAAACTCACCATTGTTGAGTTTATTCGCTTGATCGTGAAAGTGACGACATTAAAATCTGTAAGTATACATATTAACTCTTAGTGGTCCAGGGCAATGAATAACTCTAATGTGTAGAGAACTACGAATACCTGGGCTCAATAATTAACAATAACGGTGACTGCTCCAAAGAGATCTCATGAAGATTGGCAATAGCAATCGAGAAGTTAAACACAATGAAGAACATGTGGCAAAGCACCAGCAAAATATTAAAATATTGAGAACATGCATTTTTCCAGTGGCTATGTATGGTTGTGAATCATGGACTATTACACAAAAAACGAACGAAAATCCAATCCTTCAAAACTAAATGCTACAGAAAGATCCTACGAATACCATGGACAGAAAAAAAAGAACACTGATGTCCTGAAAGAACTGAATGTTATAGAGAATTGGCTGATAAACAACATACTGTACAGAAAAATTAGATACTTTGGTCACGATGACCTGGAAAGAGCAATATTAGAGTGCAGGGTTCCAGGACGCAGACCAAGAAGAAGATGGCTACAAGATATTAAAGAAACCATGAATATGACCATCTACGGAAGTGGGTGAACTGGCTAGAGACAGTGAATTTCAGATGTGCTGCAAAGATAGCAATGTCCTATAAAGGATACGCACCTTGATGATGATGTACCAGGGCAAAAGTCATGTTTTTACAAGCCATTTGTTTTGAGAATAAAAAATGCCCTTCAGTGTAGCTCCTGTTAAACGGTGTTCAACCTAAAGCCACATAGTGTGGCATCTGGTCCACAATGAGTTAAGTAAATACTGTAACCTACCAGCTTGCCCCTTTGTTAAGTCCAAAAATCTCACTGACCGCTAAGCAACAGATGATCAGCAGTATTGCCGGGGCCTGCAAGAGGAGCAAAGAATAGTAACTTACCTACAAGGCATGTCATAAGAGGCGACTAAGGTAGGGGTCTAGCGAAGCTACCCCAGTAAATAAAAAGCGTCACAGAAATTGGATGTGCTGGCCTACTTGTAGCTGCATAACTGGCACAACATACAATTGCTCTTAGGCTCAGAACACATAAAAATCCCACAGAGTGGTTTAACAAGTGATTGATATGGAGCATTCGAAGAATGAACGTAGTCATCCATGGATACCACAATGATTTTGATTCGTACAAGCTCACGGATGCATCCATATCCAGTATAAACAGGAAAACTAAGCAAAATCCAGTTTATGTTTCTAGCCGTTGCCACCAATGTTTATTTTAAATATTTATTTACACTATTACACAGCAAAGAAAATGATGTTTTAAATCAGGCCTGCCCACAAAGAAACCTTATCATAAGAATAAAACAATAAAGGTTCGTCAGGCATGTAATTTCGAAGAGAAGGTTTAGAACATTTGGTTGCAACCAGTAAAATTCAGGGAAGAAGATATCGTGAAAGACAGAGGGAGATGATGTTGAATAATCGGACATCGTGGTGCGACAAAAGATCGATCTCTTTCTGACACAGGAAGATCTCAGCTGCAGAGCATGAACAAGATGATGTTGAATAATCGGACATCGTGGTGCGACAAAAGATCGATCTCTTTCTGACACAGGAAGATCTCAGCTGCAGAGCATGAACTCTGTAGCAACGGCAATGGTCCCCAATGTAATTTTGAAGATGAACGATATTTTTGTAGGAATTTTATTTTTGATCATTACTAATGAATTTTGCCCGGGTTTCCATCCAGCTTTTCTTGATTTTGAACTACCAAGGGTTCTTTTACGTGCTCAAATTGAACACGGGACCAACATTTTATCGTCCTTCTCCGATAGGACTAGGAACTCGATCTCACCTACACTGAGATCAGTGACCTCTGAAAAAAATATCCAGATGGCTCCACGAGGAAGCGAACCTGGTACCTTCGGTCACGAGAGCGAGCACTTAATCTCTACATCACAAAGACCCTCGAGATAGAAATGTATTGCGTTCCACACAGAATTTAACTATAAGTAATCAGTATTTGCCGCCCGAGTGGTTACCGAGGCTGGAATTTGGGGTGTAAAGAATAGAACCACTGTTACCTACCATGCATGTCGTCAGAGGCGACTAAGGAGGTTTGGCTAAAGTCGGATGCACATGTCCTAAATGTGTAGAAGTCTATGCGTTTAGGGGCCTACCAAACCAATGTGCAACGTATACAGGTTCTTGGCAAAGATCAAATATATCACAAAGAGTGATTAAAATTGGTAGTAAAGAATGAGCGAAGAAGATTAGTATTTGCTTATAGTCATAGAATTAACATTGATTGTTTATTTCTGATTCCTCAGGATAGGATGATAGATTTGAGAAAAAGACAATATGAAGATCTCAGTATAGTAACCAGGAAGATTATCAATGATCACATCAGCTAGAAATCATGAAGAAACTACTGTGTGTGACTGATGATAAATCATGAAGAAACTATTGTATGTGACTGATGATATTTCTACATACAGTGTACTTGAGTTATATGGTTTAATAAATATAGTATGATATGTTTGGTTTTGTATCGATAGTCATTTATATTTTCCTTCCTTAATGTGTTAATGTTTAGTTTTTCCTTCCTTAATGTGTTAATGTTTAGTTTTCCTTCCTTAATGTGTTAATGTTTAGTTTTCCTTCCTTAATGTGTTAATGTTTAGTTTTCCTTCCTTAATTTGTTAATGTTTAGTTTTCCTTGTTTAATGTTTAGTTTTTCCTTCCTTAAAGTGTTAATATTTAGTTTTTCCTTGTTTAATATTTAGTTTTTCCTTGTTTAACTCTTACAATACGCCTACTAAAACCGCCTTTCTAAGCAGTTTTTGAGAAACAAATTTTAAGGCGAAGATGTCCTTACAAAATTTGTTAGAACTATCTTACATTCAACAGCAGAGACAAACTGCATACACCAAAATTTGTGCAATTGAAAGATCTATTACAAACACCCACTTGCTGTATTGGAATTTTAAAAATACATTTAAAGCATTAAAGTCCTCTACGATATATTAACTGGTTAGAACTATATGGTCCGTGAAGTGGCTTGTCGTAAAATGGGAACTAACTTTATGGTCTGTCAGGTGGCGTTTCGTATTCTAGGAGTTAATGTGTTAATGTTTAGTTTTTCCTTGTTTAATGTGTTAGTGTTTAGTTTTTCCTTCCTTAATTTCGTTTGCTTGAAATATTGTCTATATATTTCAATGTTGTCTCTTTTATACACTTCATTGTCTTTTATAGCTCACACAGAGGTCCGTGTAGTTTTCTATAGAGTGTTGTATCATTAGGTCAGAGAGTTTGCCTCAGTATATCATATTCTGGGCAGTCTTAAAGTATGTGCCTGCATCTGATGTGCTTGTCCACATCTAGACATGCTGAATTGCCAATCTTGAATTTTGTATACATGTGGCTGCAGATTCGATTGTGTCCTGTTCTAAGGCGCAGAATGACAACTTGTTCCAATCTGCTCATATTATAGTAATCGTCTTGTATTGGTATTTGTGGCTTTCTCATTGATTTAATCATCCTTTTCTTTTGGTGGTAGGTAACTGGCACATCCGGTTCTCCTGCAGCACCTTCCTTGGCCAGTCGGTCTGCTGTTTCATTTCCTGGTATTTCACAGTGAGACGGTATCCACTACCAGATAACCCTGCGCTGCTTGCACAGCTTCTTCCTTAATGTGTTAGTGTTAATGTTTTCCTTGTTTCAAATGTCATTGTTTAGTTTTGGCCCATCCATGTGAATAATAAACCAGTAACGACAACTCTCGGAATCTTCACAAGATGGTTAGAAGCAGTTGAGTCCCATCTTTAATTTAAATACTGATTTGTTGTTTTGTATGAAGACTATGTAGATCATTTCAATGCCATTTTCTTCTTAGTTTTATATTTCAAATATTGTTATTACTCAAATACTTAACTGATTGGCTCCTATAAGCCGCTGGGAGCGTGACTTTATTTGTTTTAGAATGATCTTAAAGTAAATTCATTTCCTTACAAATTGGTTTATTACTCTTAAAAACCTATTAATAATTAACCTTTATAACACGAATCCGGCAGATTGTTGGCCATTGATTGTATAGTCAAAAACCACGGGACTGTCGATCATCTGCATATCTTATTTCACCCTTCCGTTAACTTTTAACTCTTGTGTGGTGGTTACCGGGGCCCAAATTTTGGGTGTAAAGAATAGAACCACTGTTACCTGCCACACATGTTGTAAGAGGCGACTAAGGAGATTTGGCTGAAAGCGGATGCATGTGTCTGCTAGGGAATGCTAACCCGAAACAAATGCTTGCGAAAATGAATGCATCAGGCCGTAAGGCGCATAACATGGTGCAACGACCCCTCACAATGAGATAACAGATTCTACGGTCGCCAATCTGCCTCAGATTTAGCAACACATTAAGAATATCAGACCTACCATCATGAGGGTGGCCAGAACTTACTGCGGGAAGAGGTCGGCACAAACGGGAAGCAGAAATCATAGAAATTATATCCTACAGAACTGCCACCAGTATGCAGACTTGAGAAGAAAAATGTGACCCACTTACACTAGCGTCAAAGACAAACTGTATGGCGTGGCTGATAATCTGAGGCAGACGGCTGCCTTTATTAGAGAATCCAAAATCCCAATCTAGTGAGAACGCATAAGAAATAGGTAGTAGAGTTAGCAGAAAGAAGAACGTATGAGACACCCGTAGGCATAATAGAACAAGACATGGTACACAGTTTTGACTTGCTCCCAAGTTGGTTATATTCTTCTTGACGCTCCGTACCGACCACTTGTTAACCACTCTTTGTGATTTGTATGTGATCTGAGTCTAAGAGGCATTGTACCAACTATGCACCTACAAGTAGGCCAGCACATCCGATTTCTGTAACACTTTTTACTTACTAGGGTAGCTTCCCCAGGCCCCTACCTCATTCGCCTTATTACGACATGCCTTGCTGGCCGCAGTGTTGCGAGTTGTTTATATTAAGAATGATAAAATCCCCCCGTGTGGTTACCAGGGCCCAAATTTGAGATGTAAAGAATAGAACCACTGTTACCTACCATGCATGTTGTAAGAGGTGACTAAGGAGGTGTGGCTGAAATCGGATGCACATGTCCTAAACGTGTAAAAGTCTATGCGTTTAGGGGCCTACCAAACCAATGTGCAACGTATACATGTTCTGGGCAAAGATCAAACATATCACAAAGAGTGATTAAAATTGGCCGCAAAGGAGAAGAGTGATAAAATAAAACACAATTATTCCACAGCATTTATTGAGCATAATTCAATACAAAGACTAATTCATGTACGTAAATGTTGTAGTTGCTGCCATTATTATTTTGTAACACAACTCATAACATTGTATCATCTGTAGCAGCATGATTTGTTATATACAGAAAATAATTGTCATACAAGGCACATGAATGAAAATTGTGGCATATCCTAAAGGATGTAGCCATCAACCACAGTAAATTAGTGGTTGATTTTCTAGGCACCACTTAGACGTTCAGTAGTTTGCCATTGCTTTCTGAATGGTGAGGTCTATTTTTACCTTTTTGTAAAAATCCCACGGAAACAAATTTGCTTCCAAACTTGCCCACCGTGGGGTTTGAACCAGGTACGCTTGGGTTTGTGATCAAGCTCACTACCGCTTGAGCTACAGGCGCTCAAGGCACATATAGAAGGCATTTAATGGCTGCAGCAGTTATTTCTTGATTTCATTGAGTGGATATTTTGTAAGTAAGTTGTAATGATCATTTATGTTGGTGGGGCCAGACAGAAATTTTCGGAAAAATCATGGTTCGGTTAGGTTATATTTTAATGTATACAATAATAAATACACGTTACGCCTTATTTTTGGTGGGGTCCGACTTCACTGGCCCTTAATGACAAGCCACCACTGACTCTTGTGCCGTTATATGTTACATGGGGTCTGCAAGTAATTTCTCCATATCACTCTGTGCTGGGTCAACTCGCTCAATCTCTTTCATGGAATTGAATCCGATATTTCTTGTCTCTCAGAGCAGTTTGTTTCAGGGCCTCCCTCTTCTTGAACCATTTGCCTCCCATTCGAAGCAGCTCTCATTCGAAAGGATGTCATTCGTAGCTTACTCGTTCAACGGTACTGGGTGCACTGGCTGAGGTACTACCGGTAGCCCTCCCCGGCCAGTTTTCGTGAGAGTTTGTCTCCATGCGTATTAACAAAAATAATTCTTCTCGTACTGGTATACATTACATAGGGTCTGTAAGAAATTTCTCCATGCCACTCTATCCTGGGCAACTCGCTCAATCTCTATAGAACTGAGACCTATATTTCTTGCCTCTCTGCAAAGTTCGTTTCACGGTCTCCCTATGTCCTCTCTTTCTTGAAACCTTTACATCCAACTTCAATGCCTGCTTTGATATCCTTTGATAATTTCTCCTCAAGGTAGTATGTCCAACATATCTTCTTCCTCTTATAACAGTTGTCACTAGTGGTTGACCAGATATTGCTCTGATTTCATTACTTCGGAATTTGTTCAATTTTATGTTCATTATTTTTCACAGACATCTATTTTCAAATGCATTCAACTTAGTAAGTTGTAAGTTCTTGTGTGTCTGGCAACATTGTAAAATATGTAATAATGATTTAATCACCATATAGACATCCTTTTCTTGTGGTCATCATATAAGTGAGAATCTTATTGACCTATAAGAGCGCATGGTTGTAAAGCTGAACAAACTCTTGGTTTGTTGTTTATAAATAAAATATGAAACTTTCACCTGCTTTTTTTTATTGTGTGTATCATCAAGAGGAAGGGGCAGACCAAGAAAAAGATGGGGAGTTACAGACATCTTAAAACCACAATATAACAACATATCAAACGACTGAGCATGCATTATCTCAGAAACCGATTATCAGTTAAACCTGCTACGCCTAGCAGAAAAAAAGCAGAAGGACGAAAGAAAGGGTTGATTAGTTTAAAATATCTCTTATCTACATATAACATAAGTAGTATGGCAGAATTTACTTTCACAAGCATCTTGCATGAAAAAATCATCTTGCAACAAAAAAAAAACATACAGCACAACTGAGTGGTTTGTTGAAGACCTATGCTCCGATGGGAGTTGAAAGGTGATGAACTAAACGGTACCTTGCTACAACAAAACAGCATACAACAAAACTAAATAGCATCTTATAATAATTCCTCTCGTACCGTTATACGTTACATAGGGCCTGCAAGTAATTTCTCTATCCTGGGCAACTCGCTCAATCTCCTCCGTGGAACTGAGACCGATATTTCCTGCCTCTCTCAGCAAAGTTCGTTTCAGAATCTCTTTAGGTCGACCTCTCTTTCTTGAACCCTATGCATCCCACTTCAATGCCTGCTTTGATATTCGTTGATCATTTCTCCTCAAGGTGTGCCCAACATATCTCCATCTTCTCTATCTTATAACAGTTGTCACTAGTGGTGAACAGACAAAATAGCATCTTGCAATAACAAAATAGCACACTACACAACTTTATAAACACCATACTGCAAAACTAAACATCTTGCAATACCAAAACAGCATCTTGCAACAACGCAAAAGCATACTGCAAAATTTGCTTTAAAAAATCCTAGGTCATAAATATATAGATAGAAAACATATACAACAGAATTATTGGTAACTATGCACACACCAATTATTTTATTACAATAAAAGCGACAACTAAATTCTTATACAAAAATAGAAATTAATGTAAATGCTGCACTGAATGGATGTAATTTGTATTGTTATAATGGAACAATATGATCTTTCAAACAATTCACACAAAAACTGCACAAATAAGATGGCTCTTAGAGGTCAGACTCATCCTGCGACGACTCGAACATATATTTTACTTCCTGGCGCCTGAAATGATAAATAAAGGAAATTTGCAGTTACTTGTTATCAATAACAATAATTGTGTGACTGTTTATGAAGTGCACACAAAAACCTGTTCTAGAAATCTCTTCTTAACCTGAAGCTGTGAGGCAAATCAGGAGTGAAGAAAAGAAAGATAAAGTACATAGAGAGACTTGGTCCAGGTGTCCCTTTTTTTGACTTGACGCTGAAAGACAAAACAGGATTAGAGGTTAGGTGCTAGTCTCTCTTGGAGCCAGTGGGATATTTTTCTAGAGATTCCTACTCTCAGTGTAGGTGAGATATCGAGTTCCTAGTCCTATTGAAGACGGAAGATAAAACGTAGGTACCATGTTCAATTTGAGCATGTAAAAGAACCCGTGGCAGTTCAAAATAAAAAAGAACAGGCTGGAAAGTTGCTACCTGTTGTTACTGCGCGCAGTACCGTTTTTTAGGGTGGTGTAAGACAGGTGGGATGAGTCTGAGGAATTTATGGCATGTGCAGTCGCCGCAAAGCTGATCACAAAATATCTTCATCTTCAAAATTACATCGGGACCCTTACGGTGCTACGGAGTTCGTGCACTGCAGCTGAGATTGTCCTGTGTAAGAAAGAGATCAGAACACACACAGTTACTCACTGAAGTGCAATGATGATAGTCCAATCAATTTGATAAAATATTTTTGTGAATGCAGTATTAGTTTTTGAAACCCATCCATAGAGAAATTGTTTTGTTTTTTAAACCATTTCCTCACTTCAGATTTCACCTCATCACAGCTCTGGCAGAATCGATTAGAGCGCGGCTTCAATGCACAAGACCTGTGTTCAATCCGCAGTGCAGCAAAGAAATTTTTTCTGTCAGGACGTAAAGAAAATCCTAACCGTAACAGTTTTGTGCTAACCATGCAGCCATTAAATTCCACAGGCTCATGTACCCTCTGTCCTACATCGTTGAAGTGTAGGCCCTTCATGTGTTCCTTTAGTTGTGGAAGTCAATAGGAGCAATGTCAGAGCTATACATTAAGTGTTACAGCAATGAAAAGTTTAGGTGCTAAATTGCATCCCTTGCTTGTATGAGGCGTTGTGTTGAAGAAATGTTTCATTTCTTAATCTAGTCCGACTGATTCTTCTTTTTATTGCATTAAGAATTTCAATGTAAAGTTGCAGAATTTATTGTTACTTTTTTTTAAAAAAAGTCTACAAGAACAATACATTGAGAAAGATTTTTGTGTAATGTCAACATGCCTTTCCCTCTCTCTCTCTCTTTGCCTTTTACCCCGGGTTGGGGCATAGGCCCTCAACCAACTCATGCCAAGTCTTCCTATCTCTAGCTATCTCCTGCAGCTCCTCCAGCTCTTCTTTATATTGTTGATCTCCGCCTCCAAATCTCGTCTCCATGTATTTCTCGGCCTCCTTTTCTTTCGCTGTCCCTGCGGGTTCCAGGAAAGGATCCTTCTTGTTATATTCCTTCCGGTTTCGCAAAGTGTGTCCTATCCAGCGCCTTTTTTAACCTGTTCGTTCACTGGAATCTGTCTTGTTCTCTCCATAAGTTCCTCATTTGTGACCCTATCATACCATCTTATTCCCTCTATTCTGTCTTGTTCTCTCCATAAGTTCCTCATTTGTGACCCTATCATACCATCTTATTCCTCTATTCTGCGCAGACACCAGTTGATGAATGTTTGCAATTTATGCGCTATTGTTTTAGTTGTTCTCCATGTTTCTGACCCAATGCCTTTCCCAGCTGCGTTAACATTTTTTGGCTGAAGTGATTGCTTCTTTTTCTACTTTTCTCTAATCCTGTTTTGCCTCACAGTGTCAGGATAAGAAGAGATTTCTAGAACAGGTGTTTGTGTGCGCTTCATAAACAGTGTCTTCCACTGCCTTTATGGATGACCTTTTGTAGTGTATCCACTGTATCGGAGTGACATTGCCCATTGAGGCGCAGTCTGTTGGTAATCTGCTTGTGTGGCCAAACAATTTAATTTGTTGTTTCTTGATAAAGTTCAGTGTTGTTGTTGTTGTACCCACTTTCTCTCAGTTGCTGACCAGTTTGAGAGAGATGGGTGTTGATGATGGCACATCCCAAAAGGAACGACATACCAAATATGCAAAGAGATTTATCAATCAACATCGAATTTATGAATTTATCAACTTCTGAATTTGTTGAGGCGGAGATCAGAGCACCTATGCACATGTCGGGAGTGCTATAATGATGATGCTCGTCCATCACAGGTGATGATGACCACACAAATTTTCATCCAAGAGAATGTAGTTGCGTTATGTTTGTCTGTGTGTGCGTTGATGACTAGTGAACCCGATACGGGCTTGAAATGTTCATGTACAGTGTGGGCAAGGTATACTTGCACTTGTGGGAAGTTTTACTGCCTTTCTGTTTTGATGTCTTTGCTCCATCCGTGCTGTTCTATCTGCCTCGCAGGCCGAGGAACGCTATAATGATAGTCCTCATATATATGGCCTTTTTGTCTTTACAGACGGTCAATTGGCAAATGTTTTACTGTGACAACTTCTAAGTTTTCGCTTTTCTCTCTTGTCTTTCAGCTCATACGTAAGTCTCTTCTCAAGAGAATCTGTGCCCTTTCGCAATTTGGCTCTCCACACAACTCTGTCATCAGCTAGCTTTTCCCATGTGCTGGGACCTATAGAAAAGTTTTTCATTGAAGCTTTGCAGACATCTTTATATCTGAGCAGTGGTCTGCCCTGGTGCCTCTTCCCTAAGAAAGTTCACAGAACAACATTTGTTTTGGTGTGCGACAAGTTTCCATTCTTCTCACATGCCCAACCATCTTAGTCATCTACTGCTGAGCATGCCCATGATGGAAGGTAGATTTGCACGTTGCAGTACTTCAGAGTCCTCATATAACTTATAAATGCAATACATTTGAAGGTATTTTAAAGCAATTTGACTGACGGAGTTGAGCCTTATCATTAAAATCATGGTTGGATCAGACAACAAAGGAATACATTCTCTCTTGTTCTACTTTTATGTAAACTCTGATAAAAAAATGTTGTCAAACTGAGCTAATTATTCATCATGGAGAACTACAAAATTAAATTACTCTATGATATGTTCTCTAAAAAAGTACATTTGTTTCTAATGATATATATACTCGTATATATAAAACTCTTTGTAATTAGTGTAGAAAAATGTACAGATTTGGTACGCATCTTCTTTGAACGTTCCATATTGAACATTTGTTAAACCACTCTGTGATTTTTTTTTCCCGATCCAGAAGCACTTGAGTTTTTAGCTCTTCGGCTCGGTGCCATGGACATCGTAACCTTCGGTTCCACGACGCCGTAAATCTGGGGAATCTGTGGCTTTTTCTGCCATCCCGCGGAATTGAACCCGCACACACAGAGGATAGTCACCCGTAGTCCAACGCGCTACAAGCACGCTGGGCAGACGGGCAAACCACTCTGTGATCTGAATGTTTTCCTAGCCTAAGAGTTATTGTAGGTTGTGCCAGTTATGCGCCTACAAGTAGGCCAGCACATCCGATTTCTGTGACGCTTTTTATTTACAAGGGTGGCTTACCTATGCCCCCTACCTCAATCGACTCTTAAGACATGCCGTGTAGGTCACAGTTCCTATTCTTTGCTCCCTTTGTGAGCCTAGGCAACACATGGGCGGGTAGTCATCAAAGTGTTCCATCTTCTTCGAATGCTCCATATCAACCACTCTTTATGATTAGAGTGCAAGAGTTATTGTACGTTGTGCCAGTTATGCACCTTCAAGTAGGTCAGCACATCCGATTTCTGCGACACTTTTATTTACTAGGGTAGCTTACCTTGGCCTCTACCTCAGTCATCTCTCAAGACATGCCTTGTAGGTCTCAGTGTTACTATTCTTTGCTCCCTTGTGAGTCCAGGCAACACAGGCGATCAAAGTGTTAAACATGTGAAGAAACTTAAGAAAAAGTGCAATGGAATTTGAGGTTTTAAAAAAAAATGGGACTCACCGTTCATCCGGGATGCGCTCAACACCTTCAAACCTAGGAACACCTCTTGGTCTATGTCCACCTTCGTCATCAGAGCTGACCCTCTTAGGTCTTCCTGGTTGAGATGGTGCCCGATGTCCATTATGTGGTGCTCTTCGTCTATCATCCGATGGTGGTCTATCATCCAAAGCAAGTATTATTAGAAATAAATATTGAATGTTATGTTGGACAGGAATGAACCTAAAATACTTTTTTTCACAAACTATTTCTGAAAAATTAGTAATATTTACCACCCGTGTGTTCCCGGGGCTTGCAAAGAATAGTATCACTGCGACCTACAAGGCATGTCGTATGAGGTGACTGAGGTAGGGGCCCAGGAAGCTACCTAGTAAATAAACGCGCACAGAAATCAGATGTGCCGACCTACTTGTCGACAATCACCCTTAGGCTCAAATCGGATACAAAGAGTGGTTTAACAAGTGGTCGATATAGAGCGTACGAAAAAGTGATACACACAATGTACATGGACTTTTGTCATCACAGGGTTGTTGTTCAGTGACATGGTTTCCTGTTTTCATCTTGTGCTACTCTAGTGGCTTCTTCTTCACCCTTCGCCCCTAGGGAAGCATAGGTCCGCAACCAAGTCCTTCCAAGCCCGCCTATTCAAGGCCATCTTTTCCAGATCTCGCCACTCTCTCCCTGTTTTATTGCGTTCCATCTGTAACTCCTGTCTCCAGGTGTTTCTGGGTCTTCCCTTACTTCTATTGCCCTGGGGTTCCATCGGAGAGCCTGTCTCGCGATGCTGTCAGGGGTTTCCTCAGTGTGTTACTGGCTTGGATGATAGTTATTTTTGCTTTTGGACATGATTCTACTATGTCATCTATCCATCTTTTTCATGGTCTTCCTCTCGCCATTTTTTCCTGAATTTCTAAACATACATGAACATTTTCTCTAAACAAACAAATTTTCGATATAATATCCATCAATTTGTGCTGCCTTTCATCAGTGTGAAACAAGAGCATGTTATGCTTGTATCATGTTCTGTCTTACTTATGTAGCCATTTCTTTACTGCTTTAACACTTTCGCTGCCACCCATTTTTCCACCAAGTCTGGCTCACTGCCAGACTATTTGTTGGGCATGATCAGTTTTCAGGGCGATAATTTTATACACATATAATAATAAACATATGCCCAAGTAATGCAAGTGACCAACTTCCATTCATAGAGTTGCAAGTGACCAACTTCCATTTATAGAGTTGCAAGTGACCAACTTCCATTTATAGAGTTGCAAGTTACCAACTTCCATTTATAGAGTTGCAAGTGGCCAACTTCCATTTATAGAGTTGCAAGTAACTAACTTCCATTCATAAAGTTGCAAGTGATTCAACTTCCATTCATAAAGTTGCAAGTGATTCAACTTCCATTCATAAAGTTGAAAGTGACTTTTTATCTTCCATCTGCTAAACTGCAAATGACTTTCTATCAATTATTCTCTATCACTGAGAAAAATGTTGAATCAAACATAAATTTATATCTACCTGTCTTCGAGATTAAAATCTTGATCTGGCGGAGGTCTATTAGATCCATCATTGTCATTGAGATCTCTCTTTTCTCTAGGAGGTGGGCCCCTTCTACCATCGGGAGGTGGACCTCTTCTTCCTTCGGGGGGAGGACCTCTCCTACCATCAGGAGGTGGGCCTCTTCTTCCTTCGGGAGGTGGGCCCCTCCTACCATCAGGAGGTGGGCCTCGTCTTCCGTCAGGGGGTGGTCCTCTCCTACCATCATGGGGTCTTTTACTGCGATTCTCTTTACCAGACTGTCAACAGAGTAAGAACAGAGAGAATGGATTAATACTGTGTGGTAATATTATAATAAAAACTATATGGTACTTTGTGTGTGGCAGTGTTATAGTAATAATTATATCATACTATGTGCATGGTAGTATTTTTCGATATCATTCTGTCCCCCTCCACATTAGCCTACCTTATTGTGGTTGGAGGGTTTGTGTGACTTTAGGATCCTTCAGGTTATGTCTTCTTCTTCACCCTTCGCCCCTAGGGAAGCATAGGTCCCCAACCAAGGCCTTCCAAGCCCGCCTATCCAAGGCCATCCTTTCCAGATCTCGCCACTTTCTCCCCGTCCTCTTGCATTCCATCTCTAACTCCCGTCTCCAGGTGTTTCTGGGTCTTCCCTTACTTCTATTGCCCTGGGGTTCCATCGGAGAGCCTGTCTCACGATGCTGTCAGGGGTTTTCCTCAGTGTGTGTCCTATCCATCTCCACCTTCTGCTCATTATCTCTTGTTCCACCTGCCGTTGTCCTGCCCTATCCCACAGTTCTCTGTTTGTGGTCCTGTCGTACCATCTCAGATGGAGTATCCTGCGTAGGCATCTATTGATGAACGTCTGCAACTTTTTGGTGTTCCCTTTAGTTGTTCTCCATGTCTCTGCTCCATACAGAAGGACAGACTTGACATTTGAGTTAAATATCATTATTTCAGGTTATGCCGGCAGGAGTATAACTCCTGGCAGGTCTAACCAAGCCGAACAGACTGAAGTTGAAAAGCCAGACCAAAAGGTGGGGAGCAGGATGGGGGCCTCATATGGTGACATCCCACCGGCAAGTGGTAAATGTTGTGGGTGCAACCAACCCACACCCCAGCTATGGGACAAATAGCAGCCGTCCTATCTCTCCCTTGAGAAGGACATTTTTTGTCTTGTCTTTTCTACTTCTATGACTTTCCTCCAAGTATATGGGATTAAACTATAGTGTCCAGGAGCACACCTGGGTTGGTGAGCCCAGGGACAGAAAGCTGAAGTCACCCAGAGTAGGATGACTCCAGACAAACCCAGATCTCATCAGTAGGGGACTGCAACTGTCTAGAGAACAAATTTTTTTTTTAAATATCAGAAATGGAATGTATCAGCCATTATTGGCGGGGAGGAATCGACACATATGAATGACTCCATGGCCATTCTGTCCGTCTTTTTGTGGTAGTATTCTTCTATATCATTCTGTCAATCACCTGCTCACAGACACCAGAAGTAAGAATACAAAATTATAGTTAAATTAGCGTCAATTTTCAGCTGTCGTTGACAGTACAAAAATAGACCTGTAATGGACTGTTTATACTGGAATGGACGTTCATAGCTAATCAGAACATATTTTGTTTTAATTCCGTATTTATTTTGGATCAACCTGCAGTCCTTAACCGTAAAATAAATTTTATTTAACTTAGGACGAAATTTAAATCAATGCCAATTTCCATTAATGATACTTGTCCGACTGTTGAGTATACTCACATTTTGAAAACATCAATTGTTTTCCAACAGTTTGTTTATTGTCAATGCTTCCATCACATAGAACAAATGTTGATCACTGGATGATTCACATTTTGTTTGTTATTTGATTATATAATATCTATATCTTTCAGATACTGTTAAATATATTGAGATTTTTTTAATTCGCCGCTACAACTTCAGTCGCAGTCATGGTGCCTCCGATTGATTTTTGCGTGAAGGCTTGTTTTTCTTATCATCATTGTCCCCCCACCATTCATGCGAGCTGTACTCCGACTTCTGAGTCACTTATAATTCAGATCCCCAAGTAAGGACTTGTAGTATGTCAACCATGCACCCACCAAAAACTTTGCTAGCCCAAGTTAGCCTCAGACTTAGTGCGGCACATATCTACTATTATCGATAAAGACAGAGACTGCAGTAAAACTTAGTAAAGTAGCGAAACACATAAGAACAAAGTACTTTAGTTTTACAAAATACAAAAACAATGACAATATAAAGCAACGTTTTGACCACAAACGATACAACAGGAGTGACAAATAAAAAATTGATATTCGTCACACCTGTTGTATTGCTTGATAAAGACCTTTTGGTCGAAATCTTGCTTTGTATTGTCACTGTTTTTGTTTTTTGTAAAGCTAAAGTACTTTGTTCTTATGTGTTTCACCACATGTCTAATAGTGAAGCAGGATATCAACTACTTTATTGATGTCCCAATATATTGATACAGAGGTGGGGTTTTACAGGAGAATGCTGAACATTCCATGGACAGCAAAGACAACTAATGATGAGGTTTTAAAACAGGCCTGCACACAAACCTCATCACAATCAAGGCTCTTTGGGCATATATAATGCGAAGAGGAGGTTTAGATAATTTGATGACAACAGGTAAAATTCAGGGAAGGTGAGATCGTAGAAGACAGAGGGAGAAGATGTTGGATGGTCTGTTATTCATTGGATGCGGTTCAGCAATAGATTGACGTCAGAACTGATTAACTGCAACAAGGAGAGAGAGTTGTGGAGAGACATGATCACCTACGCCGGCAAGCATGGCACTAGAATATATTGATATTTCTTGCATGACAACAATATAATTAATCTATGATATATAAATGAGTTACCTGTGAATATGCCTCAGATCTGGGTTTAACTGTTTTATGTGGTGTTGTACCTGACTTAAGATCATGCCTGTTCAAAGAAAAGAAAAAGTTGTATAGTCAAATAATGAAACTAAGTGAAGGCTATGAAGCTAACAATAAACAATTAAACTCAGTGGCAGCTCATCATTAAGGGCCAGTGGGGCAAGGCTCCAAAACAAACTATCACGAGCCGTCACTGATCAAACTGATGTATGTGATGGACACAAATTGACTAGATACAGAAAGCACAGTTGTAGGGTAATACATATATTTGTATTCATCTGTTCAGAGATCTCTCGAAGCAATGCATCTGGGACTGGTATTAAAACATAACGGCATAAATTAAATTTGATTTGTTTCAGTTCTGCTGGATGTTGTAACCTTTTCACTCAGTAATTTTTTGTTCACCTCCGAATGCATTTATACTGCAATATATAATGAAATCTTCGAACGCTCCATATCAACCACATGTGTGATCTGAGCCTAAGAGCGATGGTATTGTGTCAGTTGTAGGCCAACACATCCTATTTCAGCGATGCTTCTGATTTACTAGGGTAGCTTCCTAGGTCCTACATCAGTCGCCTCTTATGACATGCCTTATAGGTCATACGATCATCATATCAGACTCGATGAATATGCTTCAACTGATTGAATCTGGAAGTATGGGTGGACATCATTCGGAGATCACATCTCAAGAAAATGACTTGGCTGTACACGCCTGGACATGCTGGAGTGCGGGGTAACGAGCGTGCTGACTCTCTTGCAAACAGTGCCCGACTCAAGTGGGCAGAAGCATGGACAGAGCCGATATCATCAATGCGGTACGCTCTCAATTGTGTGACATGGGCGGGTCTCAGACACTGGAACGAGTTCGAGAATTAGGTGTTAAGTTTGGACATGCCAGACAGTGTCGTCTTCGGGTAGAGAGAGAAGATATAGTAATCAACTTCTCATGGGTACTGTGAGCAAATGGACTTTGGGATGGCTGCTGCAAAGGAGGACAGAGCACGAATGGGAATGCCCAATGTGCCATGACGTCGATCGCATAACATAACATAACATGCCTTATAGGTCGCAGGGATACTATTCTTTGTTTCGCTTGCAGGCCCCGACAACACATAGGCGTCTTATCTCCATAATGCGATAACTTGATCTTAGTCCTGATATTGTCTCGTCTCTATTTAAAAGACAACACTCTAACTGCTAATCAATGTAGGAACTAGCTGAAGAACTATGTTTTCCTTCTTGATAAACATTACTACTAGCAAAGATATTCTTAGAGCAATTAAGATATCTGTTAACTTACTTAAACTCTTCCTCAAGAGCAAGCTCACTCTTATGTACACAAGACACGCCCCAGTCACCAATTGGCCTGAACTGCAAGCAATAAACAACATTATGTGAGACTGCATGTCATGATTGATCATGTGGCTACATCACACAATTAAGTGGCTAGATCTGATGATTAAGTGGCTACATCACATGTAGATCAAGTGGCTATATCACATGATAGATTAAATGACTATATCACATAATAGATCAAGTGGCCACATCACATGTAGATCAAGTGGCCACATCTCATGAATGATCAGGTGGCTACATCTTACAATTAAGTGGCTACATCACATGATAGGTCAGGTGGCTATATCTCATGATTAAGTGGCTACATCTCATGATAGATCAAGTGGCTACATCACATGATAGACCAAGTGGCTATATCTCATGATAGATCAAGTGGCTACATCTCATAATAGATCAAGTGGCTACATCACATGATAGATCAAGTGGCTACATCTCATGATAGATCAAGTGGCTACATCTCATCATCGATAATGTTTAATCTCATCACATATCAGGAGACTACATGATGTAATTAATTAATTGGTTAAATTTCATAATTAATTAACAACTATTAAAAAACATGACCATGCTATTCAATGTAGTCTTACAGAATGAATGACAAGATGAAGGTAATGCAACCATTTAGTCTAGAACATTCATAATCATCACAGTCCACCTAACACACACTCATCACAACCCACATGAAACACTCTTATCACAGCCCACACACACTAATCACAGCCCACACACACTAATCACAGCCCACACACTAATCACAGCCCACACACTCTAATCACAGCCCACACTTTCATCACAGCCCACACACACTAATCACAGCCCACACACTAATCACAGCCCACACACTCTAATCACAGCCCACACACACTAATCACAGCCCACACACTCTAATCACAGCCCACACTTTCATCACAGCCCACACACACTAATCACAGCCCACACACACTAATCACAGCCCACACACACTAATCACAGCCCACACACTAATCACAGCCCACACACACTAATCACAGCCCACACCACTAATCACAGCCCACACACTCTAATCACAGCCCACACACACTAATCACAGCCCACACACTCTAATCACAGCCCACACCCTCTAATCACAGCCCACACACACTAATCACAGCCCACACACTAATCACAGCCCACACTCTAATCACAGCCCACACACACTAATCACAGCCCACACTCTAATCACAGCCCACACACTCTAATCACAGCCCACACACACACTAATCACAGCCCACACACACTAATCACAGCCCACACCCTCTAATCACAGCCCACACACTAATCACAGCCCACACACTCTAATCACAGCCCACACACACTAATCACAGCCCACACTTTCATCACAGCCCACACACTCTAATCACAGCCCACACACACTAATCACAGCCCACACACACTAATCACAGCCCACACTTTCATCACAGCCCACACCACTAATCACAGCCCACACACACTAATCACAGCCCACACACACTAATCACAGCCCACACACACTAATCACAGCCCACACTTTCATCACAACCCACACACACTAATCACAGCCCACACACACTAATCACAGCCCACACACTCTAATCACAGCCCACACTTTCTAATCACAGCCCACACACTCTAATCACAGCCCACACTTTCTAATCACAGCCCACACACACTAATCACAGCCAACACACACTAATCACAGCCCACACTTTCTAATCACAGCCCACACACTCTAATCACAGCCCACACTTTCTAATCACAGCCCACACACACTAATCACAGCCCACACTTTCTAATCACAGCCCACACACTCTAATCACAGCCCACACTTTCTAATCACAGCCCACACACACTAATCACAGCCAACACACACTAATCACAGCCCACACTTTCTAATCACAGCCCACACACTCTAATCACAGCCCACACTTTCTAATCACAGCCCACACACTCTAATCACAGCCCACACTTTCTAATCACAGCCCAAACACACTAATCACAGCCCACACTTTCTAATCACAGCCCACACACACTCTAATCACAGCCCACACTTTCTAATCACAGCCCACACACACTAATCACAGCCAACACACACTAATCACAGCCCACACTTTCTAATCACAGCCCACACACTCTAATCACAGCCCACACTTTCTAATCACAGCCCACACACACTAATCACAGCCCACACACACTAATCACAGCCCACACTTTCTAATCACAGCCCACACACACTAATCACAGCCCACACACACTAATCACAGCCCACACACACTAATCACAGCCCACACACTCTAATCACAGCCCACACTTTCTAATCACAGCCCACACACACTAATCACAGCCCACACACACTCAACACAGCCCACACACACTAATCACAGCCCACACACACTAATCACAGCCCACACACACTAATCACAGCCCACACTTTCTAATCACAGCCCACACACTCTAATCACAGCCCACACTTTCTAATCACAGCCAACACACACTAATCACAGCCCACACACCTAACCACAGCCACACACTCTAATCACAGCTCACACACACTAATCACAGCCCACACTTTCATCACAGCCCACACACTTTCATCACAGCCCACACACACTAATCACAGCCCACACACACTAATCACAGCCCACACTCTAATCACAGCCCACACTTTCTAATCACAGCCCACACTCTAATCACAGCCCACACACACTAATCACAGCCCACACTTTCATCACAGCCCACACTTTCATCACAGCCCACACTTTCTCATGACAGCCCACACTTTCTCATCACAGCCCACACACTTTCATCACAGCCCACACATTCTCATCACAGCCCAGACACTCTCATCACAGCCCAGACACTCTCATCACAGCCCAGACACTCTCATCACAGCCCACACTTTCATCACATCCCACATGAAACACTCTTATCACAGCCCACACACTCTCATCACAGCCCACACACACTAATCACAACCCACACACACTAATCACAGCCCACACTTTCATTTCAGCCCACACACTCTCATCACAGCCCACACACTCTAATCACAGCCCACACTTTCATCACAGCCCACACACACTCATCACAGCCCAGACACTCTCATCACAGCCCAGACACACTCATCACATCCCACCCTTTCATCACATCCCACATGAAACACTCTTATCACATCCCACATGAAACACTCTTATCACAGCCCACATGAAAAACTTTCAACCTCTAGCAAGTTCGCTCATCTCTTTCAACGATATGTTAAAGGTTCTTTTAACATCATGCCGCCCTCATTATCTTGGTTGTCCCTGCTCTGTCTTCTAGAAACTATTCCCCCAACACTGTTATCTCCAAACCACTGTGATGTTCCATTTAACAACAACATTTCAATTTCCAGGACATGAATTTTGTTTATGAGCCAATGTTCCTCGATGTTCAAGTCTTGTAGGGTATCTATATTTTTTCTCTTTTCAGTCTACGATATTCTAAGAATTTTTCTGCAGAACTTAATTTCAAAATGTGATTTTGTTCTTTAATGTTTGTGTGATTTTATCGGTTGTCACAATGTGTTCTAAACCTTCCTATCTCACCACACGCTCGAAACACGATGTCCGTCTCTTTCTTATATTGATAACAAGCTTTCTCTGTGTCTTGGCTTCATTCTCTCTGCGATCATCGCCAGACCGATGTATCAGATCTCCCCATAAATTATATTCATGTGGAAATCTGATTGATGTAGTCTTAGCATTGGTGTGTTTTACATCTTGAGCACCATTTGGAGCTCTTGTGCTTATCCTTCGGCGATATGTCCAGTTTCAGCCAGCATTTACCCGCTTCCCTCTCCGTTCTGTAGCCATAGTGTTTTTTACGGTGTGAGGTGTAGCTAGCCCCACGCCCAACCTCCTTAGTCGTCTCTTACGACACGCATGGTAGGTAACAGTGGTTCTATTCTTTACACCGCAATTTGGGCCTCAGTAACCACTCAGGTGGGCTTCATTCAACACCTCCGCATTCGAGATTTTAGCAGTCCATGGTATTCTCATCATTCTTCTGTAAAACCATATCTCTGTGACCTCCTATATCATACATCTTCAATAACTCAAATAAACATAAAATTTCAGCTAGAAACGAGAAAATTTAAAACTATACTCATTTTAGGTGAAATGCATAACGAAACAAACAATAAAATGTGGAATACTTACATATAACTGAGAACGGTACATGTTACTGCGTGCTTTTGCCACAACAATCAAGTAAAGAGCTGCAGCAGTGCACAGAAGGAACAAAATAAAAAAGAATGGTCCCAGAAACTGAGATCCCCAGTCCCACAAGTAAACATGCCGCATACGTAAGCCGATCAGAAGTAATCCCACAAATAAACAACCAAAGGCACATATTAACATGAACAAAGCTGATCTATATGGTAGTCTGCCTGGGCCAAGTCCAACCTATGTTTCATAATATAAAAACAAAAACATATTCAATAAATAAATGTTCAAACATGTTTTAGGCATCATTACTACATTAGAACTAACGCAAATAAGAAGAAGAAGCGGCAATGCTCAAGCTCTTTAGCACTGACGAAGGTCTTGATGTAATTTTTAGGGCTGTAAAAGTGTGTAGAAATTGTAATAATAATAATAATAATTCCTCTCGTACCGTTATATGTTACATAGGGCCTGCAAGTAATTTCTCCATACCGCTCTATCCTGGGTAACTCCTCAATCTCCTCCATGGAACTGAGACCGATATTTCCTGCCTCTCTCAGCAAAGTTCGTTTCAGGGTCTCCTTAGGTCGACCTCTCTTTTGAACCCTTTGCATCCCACTTCAATGCCTGCTTTGATATTCGTTGATCATTTCTCCTCAAGGTGTGCCCAACATATCTCTATCTTCTCTTTCTTATAACAGTTGTCACTAGTGGTTGACCAGACATTTCTCTGATTTCATCACTTCTCCTGAATTCGTTCCATTTTATATTCATTATTTTTCTCAGACATCTATTTTCAAATGCATTCAACTTGCTTTCTATATCTTTAGTCATTTTCCAAATCTCGCTAGCATATGTTAGGATTGATACAACATTTGAATTGAAAATTCGTAATTTAGTTTTAATACTATATAACTTGCAGTTCCATATTTTATTTAGACTTTTAAAAGCTGATGTTGCTTTGCCAATATGTAGCATAATTTCTTTTTTAATATTTCCTGTTCAATCAAAATTGCTACCTAAATATGTGAACTGCTCTGTTATTTTTATCATTTTAGATTCCAGTGTGATGTAGAAATTGTACTGCAATATTTAATGATTTTTGCCTACACCACACATTGGTATGTTATAACTATACTATATATCTGAACACCAGACATTGGTATGTTATCACCACATATTGGTATGTTATAACCACACATTGGTATGTTATCACCACACATTGGTATGTTATCACCACACATTGGTATGTTATCACCACACATTGGTATGTTATCACCACACATTGGTATGTTATCACCACACATTGGTATGTTATAACCATACTATATATCTGAACACCAGACATTGGTATGTTATCACCACATATTGGTATGTTATAACCACACATTGGTATGTTATAACCACACATTGGTATGTTATCACCACACATTGGTATGTTATCACCACACATTGGTATGTTATCACCACACATTGGTATGTTATCACCACACATTGGTATGTTATCACCACACATTGGTATGTTATAACCATACTATATACCTGAACACCACATATTGGTATGTGGCCCTAATTGGTGGCACCACAGACTATGTCATTGATAATTTCAAAATGGCATTGATTATACAGAGGACATTGTCAAGTAAGCTGATAACGGCAAGAAAAAGAAGAAAACTTGGGAGCTCTGGTGTAGTCAGAGGATTAAAATGTTGATTTTGCAACTGGAATACTCAAGTCCGACCTATGTTTTATTATATAAAAACAAAACATATTCAATAAATAAATGTTCACACATGTTTTAGACACTATTACTGCATTAGATTTGGATTGTGGTAATCTAAAGTCAAAAGATTGATGCCATTGCATCGGGTTTTACTTCATATGTCTCGGCCCATCTTCACAGAAATTGTCTGCCCCCTGCTGAGAGTATTGCACAAAGCATGAACTCCGCAGCTCCTACAACAATCCTAGAGGTCTCTGGGAGAAATGCACTTGTGAACAGAACAGCGTGGTCTGGATTTGAATCCACAACTTTGGAGCGCAAGGCAAAAGCTTAACCACAGAGATAATCTGATTTGAAAACTGCAGCCTATACTTTGTTTTAAAATTACATTTCGAAAATGTTTCAATGTTAAATACTTATTGTTTTATTTCATTGTTTATATAATTATGAAATGTAATATTGATTTTGCATTTATTTACAAGTCTTCTTCTGCGATCAATTTCTGTTATGCGACTACTTTGGTATATGTTATAAACAGGGCAGTGCGCTTGAGGTCTTCACCTGTCCCACATAGTTTGTAAACAGGGCAGTGCGCTTGAGGTCTTCACCTGTCCCACATAGTTTGTAAACAGGGCAGTGCGCTTGAGGTCTTCACCTGTCCCACATAGTTTGTAAACAGGGCAGTGCGCTTGAGGTCTTCACCTGTCCCACATAGTTTGTAAACAGGGCAGTGCGCTTGAGGTCTTCACCTGTCCCACATAGTTTGTAAACAGGGCAGTGCGCTTGAGGTCTTCACCTGTCCCACATAGTTTGTAAACAGGGCAGTGCGCTTGAGGTCTTCACCTGTCCTACATAGTTTGTAAACAGGGCAGTGCGCTTGAGGTCTTCACCTGTCCTACATAGTTTGTAAACAGGGCAGTGCGCTTGAGGTCTTCACCTGTCCCACATAGTTTGTAAACAGGGCAGTGCGCTTGAGGTCTTCACCTGTCCCACATAGTTTGTAAACAGGGCAGTGCGCTTGAGGTCTTCACCTGTCCCACATAGTTTGTAAACAGAGCAGTGCGCTTGAGGTCTTCACCTGTCCCACATAGTTTGTAAACAGGGCAGTGCGCTTGAGGTCTTCACCTGTCCTACATAGTTTGTAAACAGGGCAGTGCGCTTGAGGTCTTCACCTGTCCCACATAGTTTGTAAACAGGGCAGTGCGCTTGAGGTCTTCACCTGTCCCACATAGTTTGTAAACAGGGCAGTGCGCTTGAGGTCTTCACCTGTCCCACATAGTTTGTAAACAGGGCAGTGCGCTTGAGGTCTTCACCTGTCCCACATAGTTTGTAAACAGGGCAGTGCGCTTGAGGTCTTCACCTGTCCCACATAGTTTGTAAACAGGGCAGTGCGCTTGAGGTCTTCACCTGTCCCACATAGTTTGTAAACAGGGCAGTGCGCTTGAGGTCTTCACCTGTCCCACATAGTTTGTAAACAGGGCAGTGCGCTTGAGGTCTTCACCTGTCCCACATAGTTTGTAAACAGGGCAGTGCGCTTGAGGTCTTCACCTGTCCCACATAGTTTGTAAACAGGGCAGTGCGCTTGAGGTCTTCACCTGTCCCACATAGTTTGTAAACATGGCAGTGCGCTTGAGGTCTTCACCTGTCCCACATAGTTTTCTGTGTAGGGTTGTTTCTGTTGACCAGATTTCTATTCTCACACTGCTCAGGCTGAGGCAGTCTTGCTGGATATGCTCTGGTGACTGCTTTGGTGCTGCTCCACAGGTGCAGGCAGCTGAGACCCATTCTATGGAGGTGTGTTCTGAGATCACAGTGTCCCATTCTAAGTCTAAAGCCTGTTAGTTAGTTAGTTAGTCTTTCCTCTTGGGCCTGTGGGGCGCATAGGGCAGAGGTCATAGCTCTCCATGTCTCGCGGTTCGTTGCTATTTGTTTTAAGTCTTTAATGTTTACTAGGCCCATCGTTGAGCCTTCTCTGGTGATGGTTCTACGCAGAGTCTCTCTTGGTCTTCCTCGTTTTCTTTTCCCTCTGGTGTCCATATGAGGGATTGGTAAGGGAGTCTTCTCTCATCCATTTTAAGTGTGTGGCCGATGTAGTTCCAGCGGCGCTTTCTTATAAAATTTGATACATTTTCTTGCTTGGTCTCTTGTCTTATTTGTGTATTGGGTCTGAAATCTGACCATTTGAGGTTCAGTATTCTTCTAAGACATTTATTCTCAAAGTTATCTAATTTTCTTTCTAGAGCTTTTGTTGCTTTCCAACTCTCGCATCCATAAGTTAATACTGGAATCACACAAGAGTTAAAGATCTTTAATTTTAAGTGCTTGCTGAGTGAATTGGACTTCCATATATTTGACAATTTGTTAAAAGCACTTGATGCCAATGCGATTCTGTGTGGAATTTCTGACGCTGTATCCCCCGTAGATGACATCATACTCCCCAGGTATGTAAAACTTTTGACTTTTTCAAGAGTGTAGTTTTTAGTTGAATATTTTCTGGACTGCTGGTAAGGTCAACAATTTCAAAGCCTGTGGTGTGCACTAATTAAAAGTAAATCGTTATTGCTATGACACTACCCTTTCCCTGTTGAACATGAAGGTCCACATAGTCTTGACAAAACACAAAAACATTACTTTAACTATATATGAGCTGAAAGACAAGAGAGAAAAACGAAAAATCAGAGGCTGTCACAGTAAACACTTGTCAAATGACCGTCCGTAAAAATGAAAAAGGTCATATATAGTAAGTAGGAGAAGACTGCAGTAAAACTTGGTAAAATAGCGAAAACACGTAAAAAACAAAGTACTATAGTTTTACAAAATACAGAAACAGTGACGATATACAACGTTTCGACCCAAAGGCCTTTATCAAGCAAACGATACAACAAGAATGACGGATTTCGAGAAACACTACAAATGGACGATTATATATGGAAACATTCAAACCTATCACAAGATAGGTTTGAATGTTTCCATATGTCTTTTGAGTCGAAACGTTGCTGTATATCGTCACTGTTTCTGTATTTTGTAAAACTATAGTACTTTGTTTGTACGTGTTTTCGCTATATAGTAAATAGTAGTACTACCACCAATAGAACCAAAACAATCAACAAATTCAACAATTTATGTAAACAGTTTTAGTTTAGTGAAGCACTCCTCAGTCGGAGTTTGATGAATCATCAGTGACCATTGGATATTTATACTCTCTTGTTATCATATTCCTATGCCTGTCAATGTCATCATCATTAGGTGCCGTCTCACTCCACATCGAAGATTGGCTGCAATGAATCTCCAGCATCCTCTGTCTTTCGCCTTGGTGTTGCACACTGCCAGACTGTAACCTGTCCATTTCTTAAAGTTTCCCTCCCACTTATCTCTCGGTCTTCCTCTTGCTCTTCCCCCTCAACTTTCCCCTCTAGTAAATGTGTTATCATGGTGTCATGTCTTTTTATGTGCCCAAAATACTTTACTTGTTTGAATTTTATTTCTCTTAATAATTGTTTCTTCATGCCTAGTTTTCCTAAAACTTGTTTATTTATCTGTTTTTCTGTCCATGAAACTCTGCTTATTCTTCTATATATCCACATCTCAAATGCATCAATTCTGTCTTCTAACTGCTTGTTCATTGTCCATGTTTCGAGCCATACATTAATATAGGATATATATAGCATTTGATCACTCATTTTTAGCCTGTTTGTGATTTGTTTGGATGTCAGTAACTTTCTCATGTCATACTATTGAAATTATCCTTGGCCATTCCTATTCTCTTTTTAATTTCTGTTATACATCTGCCATCATCTGTTATCATCTGACCAAGATATACGAAGCTTTTTACTTGATGTAGTAATTCTCCATGTATTTTTATATTCATTTTAGGTTTCTCCATTTCCTTGTTGATCACCAGTTTTTGTTTTCTGTATGTTAAAGTTAATCCATATTCCTTGCTTCTATGCCTATGCCTGTACTTCTTCTTTTTCTATGGCAACTATTGTCACCATCGAATAACCAATTTACTCTTCGTTTACAAGCAAATAAGACAGACTGACACATTGAGAATCGTGTAAATTTAATTGATTTAATTCATGTAGTCCTGTGTGTGTATTGCTGTTATGTGATTGTGTGTACTTACAGAATTTAGGTCACGTCGGATGCCGTATTGAACCCATGACTGATAAGTATCGATGGTTGCTTTGTCTAACTTCTTGTCCTTCATCTCTGAAGGCTGATGATGACAATATAAACTTAATTCACTGATTCACGTTGTCTTAGCTCATCACAGTTTGTTGTGTTTGCTATCAGCTTGTGTATGTATCACAAGCATAACATTCGCACTGTCGTCTGTCACTCCATTTCCTGGTTCCGTCCCACATGTTATTCTAATCCATGTTACCTGTGTTCATGCGCATGTGCACTTGTCCAATTCCGTTCTTACCTGACTGACCCCTAGATTCAAAATAGTATATGTGTCACTGGTTACAATGGCGGAACATAAAAATGAAGTACTAAAGTTTTTTTTGTTGAAAATCTGGTATATTTTTTACAGGACGTAGCCATAAACCACAGTAAACGAGTCGTTCTTCTTCTTTGAGTTCGTTCTTTACGACCAATTTTAATCACACTTTGTGATATGTTTGATCTTTGCCAAGAACGTGTATACGTTGCACATTGGTTTGGTAGGACCTAAACGTCTACACGTTTAGGACACGTGCATCCGATTTCATCCAAACCTCCTTAGTCGACTCTTACGATATGCGTGGCAGGTAACAGTGGTTCCATTCTTTACACCCCAAATTTTGGCTCCGGTAACCACTCGGGCGAAACGAGTCGTTGATTTCCCGCTTGTGCAGCCGTCTTGTTCAAATCGCCAGTTACATTCCTTATTGCTAAGATCGCCAGCCTGCCCAGCGTGTTCGTAGCGTGTTGGACTACGGGTGACTAGCCGTCTGTGAGTGCGGGTTCAATTCTGCGGGCTAGCAGAAAAGCCACAGGTTCCCCAGATTTGCGGTGTTCGTGTCACCGAACCGAAGGGTTACGATGTCCATGGCACCGAGCCGAAGAGCTGAAAGCTCAAATGCTTCTGGATCGGAAAAAATGGCTAAGATCAAAGTGTACTGCTAACTTGATCGCAGCCAGACGATGGAAGCCTTCATAAAACGCCAATGGCACAGTCAAATACATTTAAACAAACTCCGAGCAGCTCACATTCAAAAGAATGGCAACGCTCGGAGTTCGCCCGTTCAAGTCTACTGAGCACACTCGTTGTGCCACTTGCTCTGAGTGCCAAATAATTTTTTTTTTTAATTTAAACAGAAATGAAAACCAACATTCTGAATCCATCCTCTCCGTGGTATTTCTCTTCTCATTGCCGGAACAACAACAAACTACAAACATTTGTCAATGTTCTGAGTAAGAATTTATTGCAATTGTTTCTTATATTAGAAATGACATCATTGCATCATTGTTACATGACATCATTGCATCATTGTTAGATGACATCATTGTTAGATGACATCATTGTTAGATGACATCATTGTTAGATGATAAAATGATACAGATTTAGAAGAAAATATGAATAAATGTGTAAAGTATAAGATCATGTCACACTGACCTACTTTAGACAAGGAACAAACAATATCGTTTCTAATTATTGTTTCTAATGTTCTGTTTCTAATGTTCTGTTTCTAATGTTCTGTTTTTGTTGTGTATATATTACATACTTCTTATAATAAGGGACGCTGATATTAAATGATACAGGGTGTTCAACTTAAAAGCAGCCTATGAATGGAGCTAATCTGGCATATATGTATGGACATGAGAAGGTTCAGTTGTGACTTAGTATAGGTCAAGGTTGTGTGATGGTGTGTAATTGTAGTGCGGGAAGGGGCGATGAACAAATGTAACGTAGGACGAGCTAGTCAGAACCGGTTTAAAGAATAAATAAACACAACGCGATTGGTTAAATGGCAACTTTCGATTTGTCAATGGGGCTGCAATTATCTTGAACACCCTGTATAAGAAAACTAGTCAGGACAGAGATGAAGTGTCTACGCAGAAGAGACCAGTTTAGAAATGAAGACAACAGTAAAAAAAAAAGTGGGTACAGCATCAGCACAGAACTTAATCAAGAAAGAACAAATTTAATGGTTCGATCACGTAAGCAGATTACCAACAGATAGTGCACCTCAAAGAGCAATATTACTCCGATACAGTGGACACAAAATCAAAGGTCCTCCTCGCAAAAAGTAACAGAGACGACGAAAGCCCCTGTTTATGAAGCGCACATAAAACCCCGTTCAAGAAATCTCTTCTTATCCTAACCTTTGTGATGCAAAACAGGATTCGAGTAAAGAAAGGAAGAAAGAAAGAAAACAGTTTTTAATGAGAAAGATACGAAACAAACTGAGAGCAGAAATTGGCGATGTACAATTTAGATTTGTTGAAGGCAGGGGCGTATACATATATATATATATTTCGATCACTAATGGTGAGAATCAATGAAGTTAAAAAAAAACAGTTCTTATTCTTCAAACGTTTTCAGACATATATACTTCTAAAATAGTTAGTGGTCAACCTGAGTCTATGTACATCTCCATATAGCTTGTCATGGACTGACGTGGACTTGTATACTTCTAAAATAGTTAGTGGTCAACCTGAGTCTATGTACATCTCCATATAGCTTGTCATGGACTGACGTGGACTTGTATACTTCTAAAATAGTTAGTGGTCAACCTGAGTCTATGTACATTTCCATATAGCTTGTCATGGACTGACGTGGACTTGTATACTTCTAAAATAGTTAGTGGTCAACCGGAGTCTATGTACATTTCCATATAGCTTGTCATGGACTGACGTGGACTTGTATACTTCTAAAATAGTTAGTGGTCAACCTGAGTCTATGTACATTTCCATATAGCTTGTCATGGACTGACGTGGACTTGTATACTTCTAAAATAGTTAGTGGTCAACCTGAGTCTATGTACATCTCCATATAGCTTGTCATGGACTGACGTGGACTTGTATACTTCTAAAATAGTTAGTGATCAACCGGAGTCTATGTACATCTCCATATAGCTTGTCATGGACTGACGTGGACTTGTATACTTCTAAAATAGTTAGTGGTCAACCTGAGTCTATGTACATCTCCATATAGCGTGTCTTGGACTGGCATGGGGGTTGGCCATGTATGTTTCCTCTGTTCATTGTATGTTGGACACTCTTGCAGGATGTGTGTCTCTGACATCTTGCTGGTACCGCATGTGTCAGTAGGGCCTATTTTGTACTCGTTAAACAGATGGTATCTGAGCCTTGTGTGCCTATTCGTAGCCTAAAAATGACAACCTGTTCTTCTTTATTGCTAGTATTCATCATCATTTTCATGACCTGGTTGATCTCACACCCATTTGTTCTTGCAAACCATTTTTATCCGTACTTTCGCTTCCTTATATCACCAAAATAAAAGTATGATTAAATCAATCAGAAAGCCACAAATACCAACACAAGACAATTACTATAATATGAACAGATTGGAACAAGTTGTCATTCTGCGCCTTAGAACAGGACACAATCGACTACACAGCCACATGTATACAAAATTCAAGATTGGCAATTCAGCGATGTGTACATGTGGACAGGAACACCAGACTGCAGAACACATACTTCAAGACTGCCCCTAATATGATACACTGAGGCAAACTCACTAGCATAACGAAACAACATTCGACAGAAAACTACACGGATCTATGTGTGAGCTACAAAAGACAGTGAAGTTCATACAAGATACAACATTTAATATATAGACAATATTTCAAGCGAACGAAAGGAAGGAAGGCTTCCTTATATGTCATACTGGTGTCTGTCTGTGGTAGCCTGCTGCCTGCTTCTGCCAATATGCCCACAGTCTCGCTGCCACATATTTCACAGAGGGATGGTATCAACTGTTTTGAAACACGAAAATCCTGGCGCATCCTTTACAGGACGTAGCTATCAACAACAGTTAACAAGTCTCGATTTTCTCAGCACCACTTATACGTTCAGTTGTTTACCATTGCTTTCTAAACGGTGAGGTCTATTTTTATCATTCGCAAAAATTCAAGGGAACTAATTTGCTTCCAAACTTGCTCGTCGCGGAGTTTGAACCAAGTACGTTTGGGTTGTGATCGAACGCACTACCGCTTAAGCTACAGACGTTCACACATTTTGAGTCCACTGTATTATTACTCTCTAAAAAAATAAACTGTACAACAAACATTATTATTATTATTATTATTATTTGTATCAATCAGTGGCGGCTCGTCATTAAAGGCCAGTGGGGCCGGGCCCACCAAAATAATGTATAACGTGTATTTATTATTTTATAAATTAAAATATAGCAACTAAAACCATGATTTATCCGGAAAAAATGTCTGGCCCACCCAAAAAATAAAATGATTACGAGCCACCACTGGTATCAATGATATTTAAGCTCTTAATTTCGTTGTTACGAAATACTATTTACGCTGAGGGCTGGTGACACATCTACCACAACTCTCATTCACTCAGCTTTAAAGACAACTAAAATTATATAATAAAAAATGTCGTTTGTCAGTTTGTCTGTCTCTAATTTAGACAACTAAGATCAGACAAACAGTAAGAAAAAGACATAAAAATATGAGGACAATAAATTATAGATAGAAACGGAGCAAAAAAGTGCTACTAACTATTTTATTAAAAGCAAACACAACAAGCAATATCTCATCATCAAGAAGCGTATCCTTTATAGGACGCTGCTCTCTTTGCAGCACATCTGAAATTCACTCTGTCTCTTGTCAGTTCACCCACTTCGTCGATGGTCATGTTCATGGTTTCTTTAATATCTTGTAGCCATCTTCTTCTTGGTCTGCCTCTGTCTCTGCGTCCTGGAACCCTGTCCTCTAGTATTGTTCTTTCCAAGCCATCGTGACGCTTGATGTGACCAAAGTATGTAATTAAGCAATATTTACGGGACTAAAATATTTTGGACAATAATATAATATTCTAACAACAAGCACTATCTATGGGACTGAAATATTTTGGACAAGAATGAAGACAGCGCAACATTCATTGTGTGCGTATGGTATAAACTATAATACATATTAATAACAGTTCAATCATTTTCAAACGATGAATTGAATTACAAAATACAGATCTATGTGTTTAGGGCAATCAGGTCAGTCTGATTAACAGGGGAAACAAATGTACAAGATTCAATTTTGACACTTTGTGGTTTATTGAAGAATTTGATTTTTGTTAGATTGGCTCACAGATTTTGGGATTAACCAGTGGCGGCTCGTGCTCATTTTTGTTGGTGGGGCCAGATACAAATTTTCGGGAAAAAAAGCATGGGTTTGGGTTAGGTTATATTTCAAATTATAACATAACAAGTACATGTTGCAATTTATTTTTGGTGGGGCCCGGCCCAAATGGCCCTTAATGACGAGCCGCCACTGGGATCAACATATGTGCGATGGGGGCGATGGCCTTTACTTTCTAGTTATTCTGTTACTTAATTGAAGCTTGGTTCACCTGGGAGCTGCTTGTATTGAGAAAAAAAAAACTCCCTTTAACTGGACATAAAGGCTATAATAGAATGTCATGGATATCTTTATGTGTGTGAGATAAAAGTACGATGTCATCAGCAAAATCTATATCTTCCAGGGTGGATGTGAGAGTTCATCAAATACCTCTTGCCAGGGGCAGATCGTCATTAAGGGCAAGTGGGGCATGGTTCCACCAAAAATCGAAAGGTGGGAAACTTCCGGGAAGAGACAAATAATAGTAAATACTCCAAAAACCATGATTTTTCCGAAAATTTGTGTCTGGCCCCACCAAGAAAAATGACTACGAGCCGCCACTGTCTCTTGCTATTCGTCTAGTCCGCCACTGTCTCTTGCTATTCGTCTAGTCCGCCACTGTCTCTTGCTATTCGTCTAGTCCGCCACTGTCTCTTGCTATTCGTCTAGTCCGCCACTGTCTCTTGCTATTCGTCTAGTCCGCCACTGTCTCTTGCTATTCGTCTAGTCCGCCACTGTCTCTTGCTATTCGTCTAGTCCGCCACTGTCTCTTGCTATTCGTCTAGTTAGGATGCGATAACATATATTTATATAGTTATAGAGTTATCGTTCCGAAGCACATGGGTGTCATTGATAGAGTTATCGTTCCGAAGCACATGGGTGTCATTGACAATGAGAGAGCAGACAGGCTGGCTGGCTCTGCCACCATATCAGGAGGCCAGCCAATTGATAGAACTGACAATTTGAACACCCTCATAGAGTATTGCCGCAAAGAAGGTTTTTTAAAAACTAATCCACGTCAACTATTAGATTGCAAGAGCTGGAATTTAAGATTGAAGTAGCTAGAAAAGAGCAGCACAACAGGTATTGCGAGATACTGCGAAGGAGATCGGAGCATCAATGGACATATCCGGAGTAAGTAAAGTAAAGGAATCCTTTCATACCTCGTGGTATATAGGTCAATACAGTGTTAGGTCTGTATTTTTCATTGACCGTCGGCGCACGATGAGTGATGTGGTCAGCATCACGCCGGCCGACTTTACTTTTACTATTGCGGGAGCTGAACCCAGACCACCAGCCTTGCGAAGCGAGTTCACTAACAACTACGCTACAGCGGCTCTCATATCCGGAGTGCAATGAAGATAATCTAAACTGAAACTGAAACTTAGATATCGTGAAAAATTGATGTTGTAAAAATGTTATCCTTTTAATTAATAACAAAACCAAATGCGAGCCCATTGTGTGCTAAAACTGCAGATAATCATAATTAATATCCCAAGCAGTGGCGGCTCGTTATTAAGGGCCTATGGGACCGGGCCCCACCAAAAGTAATGTGTAACGTGTATTTGTTATTTTATAAATTAAAATATAACCTAATCCTAAACCATGATTTTTCCGAAAATGTTTGTCTGGCCCCACCAACAAAAATGATCACGAGCCGCCACTGATCCCAAGTAATATGTCCTTTCTTTTGCTGGTTTGAAACACTGTCTGTAGATTCAATGCTGTCTCTTGTATAAAACGTCACTGTCTTTTGTAGCTCATACAGAGATAAAAAGTATTTTCCTACCAACACTTTGTAACCAGTGCCAAACTTGGTCTCTTACAGCAACACGCCACAGAAAGTTCACCACGTGTGAAATAAAATGCACGAGAAAGGCAGTGGGATTCACCAGGAAAGGCAAACTACGAAATGAGGACAGCAGAAGCAGAGTGGGCATAACTGCATATATCGAAAGACAACAAATGCAGTGGTTTGGACATTTAATAAGAATGAAATACAACCAATCACCAATAACAGCATACAATAAAAAGAGATCGGGTACTAGAGCTAAGGGAAGACCAAGTAAAAGATGGATAGACAATATCAAGACCACACTACATAAACACGAATACAACGCAACAAGGGCGACTCATCTGGCCCTAGAACGCAAATTAAAGCTCCTATCCCTACGCTTAACGGCAAGAGTGGACAGCCAATTACATCTTCCACCTGGGAATAGACAATAGACAGAGATACGTGAAGTTTTATTTCCCAGTGTTGTTTCACAGGGCCAGTGGATTTTCCTAAATTATTTTATTCGGGGCAGTCTTGAAATATGTGCTCTGCAGTCTGATGTGTTTGTCCACGTGTACACATGGTTGTATTGCTAATCTTGAATTTGTATACATACGTCTGCGAAGTCGATTGTGTCTTGTTTGAAGGCATTGAATAACAACTTGTTGAAGTCTGCTAATATTTTTGGTAGTTGTCCTGTGTTATTAGTGCTGGCTTTCTGATTGATTTAATCCTCCTTTTCTTTCTGATCTTACGTAACTCATTCATCCGTTTGCTCTTTTGTGGTAGGTCTCTTGACCAGTTGGTCTACTATCCATTCTCGTGATATTTCATAGTGCAGACGATACTCACAATATGGCAACTTTGTGCTGGGTTTACATATTTGTCTCTGTTTTTCAATAAATCTAATAACAGGTGTTGTTCCGACTGTTCTTCTAATTTCCTCATTTCTTATATGGTCTCTTCTTGTTTTATTTACTGTTTACCTCAAACATCCCATTTCATGCTGGGTAATTTTCCTTTCTTGTTCTTGTGTCAGAGCAATGTTTGGTACTGGTAGTACAGTGTTGGTATGAAGATTGCATTCATAACTTGTCTTTTAGTCTCTACTGAAATTGCTGGGTGTTTCAAGATTGTGGTAAGTTGGTATGTAATACACTTAATAATCACTTGAACAGAATTCAACCACAACACACTCCAGAGTGCCAGCTGTGTGCATATCATCATGAAACCGTTCACCACCACCTCTTCAAGTGTCAAGCACTAGATGGCATCAGGAAGACCCTCCTTCCTCCAAGGCCAGATAAATGGAGAAATATTTCAGACTAGATCCAAAATGGTTTGATCACTTAATAAGAATGCATCCAACTTCCACAGTAAATATAGTTTTCTACAACAGAATATCAGAAAAAAAGATGAGAGGAAGACCACGAAAAAGATGGTTAGATAGCATAGCAGAATCCTGTCAAAGAGCAAAAATAACAATCAGCCATGATACCAGAACAGCACAAGACAAAAACAGAAAACCACGACACCGGGCAACAATCCGGTAGCAGTGTGACAACACTGGGCAACAATCCGGTAGCAGTGTGACGACACTGGGCAACAATCCGGTAGCAGTGTGACGACACTGGGCAACAATCCGGTAGCAGTGTGACGACACTGGGCAACAATCCGGTAGCAGTGTGACGACACTGGGCAACAATCCGGTAGCAGTGTGACAACAAAAGAAGAAGAAGAACAAAAAATATAAGATCTACATTTTCTGAAAATAACAAATTTGATGAAGTAAATAAAATCGAAACAACTCACTAATTATTGTTTATGAATGAGATACAATATATTCTACGTTACAATCAAACACTCTTCGTCGGGGACTTGTGGCTCTTCGTCGGGGACTTGTGGACATTGATTTTAGTTCTAGCAAGGATATGGTTAAAAATATGGGCAATACAGTAAAGTGTTGGAATAAAGCTATATTAATATATTATCGATTTATTGAACTGTTGTATGTAGTATTACTGTAGCCCCTTCTCTGATTAACATAAATTTATTTCTCTTTAGTTTGTAGTTTTGTCAAGAACAGAGAACAGAAGAAATAGATCTATCCAGAAAGAACTCAAAATGAAAGAAAAACTGGCTGATGCTATAAATAAGAATGAGAAAATTGAAGTATTGCGGATATGTAATAATACATTAAGAACTGGAGAAGACCATCATGGAAGGTGTCATCCCAGCAAATAAGAGAAAAGGAAGACCAATGAGGAGATGGATTCAGGATGTAACTGATGGTTTGAGCATAACGGCTGCAGAGGTGGGACATCTGGTCTATGAGAGAAAGATTCTGAAGGACTGTTAAGATGATAAAGTACTGCTCCTGACAAGCTACTTGATGATGATGATGTTTTACTCTAGTTTCTCTGAATAGTATCACAGACACATATCATTCTAATAACATAAATGAAAGCATACAAAGACACAAATGAAGTTTGAGACAGAGAGGAGACAGAGAGAGTCAAACATAGAGAGAGAGAGACACAGAGAGAGACATATAGTAAGACAGAGAGGGAGACGTATAGAGAGACGGAGAGAGACAGAGAGATAGAAAGAGACACAGAGAGAGACAGAGAGAGAAACAGAAAGATAGAGAGATACAGACATAGAGAGGAACAGGGAGAGAGAAACAGTGAGAGAGAGATACATAGAGAAACAAAGACAGAGAGAGACAGGGAGAGACAGAGAGAGAGGGATACAGAGAGAAAGACAGAGAGAAAAACAGAGACAGACAGAGACAGACAGCATGACAAACAGAGAGAGAGACACAGAGACACAGAGAAAAAGAGCGAGAGAGGGATACAGAGAGAAAGACACAGAGAGAGAGGGATACAGAGAGAAAGACAGAGATAGACAGAGACAGACAGAGAATGACAAACAGAGAGAGACACACATAGAGACAGAAAGAGAAGGGGATACAGAGAGAAAGACAGAAAGAGACAGAGACAGACAGAGAATGACAAACAGAGAGAGAGACACATAGAGAGAGATAGGGATACAGAGAGAAATACACAGAGCGAGAGAGGGATACAGAGAGAAAGACAGAGAGAGACAGAGGCAGACAGAATGACAAACAGAGAGAGACATACAGATAGACAAAGAAAGAGAGAGAGAAACACAGAGAGAAAGAGAGAGAGAGTGTAGAGGGATATAGAGAGAAAGACAAAGAGAGAGGAAGAAAGTAGAAAGGTATCACAAGTTGCTTTCATCATCTTCTGTCGACAACTTTTTACGAGCATCCTTCTTCCACGACTTTTCTCCACTTTCTTTTTCCAGTCTTTTAGCACCGCCGCCGCCACCTCCTCCTGCTTCAAGATCCCTGTCCATAAGCACAATCCCGCCAGCGGGGGCTATCGTGACAGCGGGCAACGAGGAGATGGTGTTAGGTTGATAATAGGTATTTTGAACACTGCTCTGGGAGCTAACAGAATTTGCTGGTTTGGGCTTAGGTTGTGGTTTTAGACATTGCACTAAGTTGACTATCTCTCCCTGAATATTTGCCAAAGCTTGGACAACGTTGCATAAAGCTTTCTGGTTCTCCGCCATCAGGCGACGAATGAACTCGACATCATCTTGTAAGCGATTTGTTTCTTTGTGATTTGCTTGAAGTTGCTGTAGTCTCATATCCAACAATTTCTGTGACCTGAGGAGAGTTAAAGGACGAGTTAACATTTTGTCGGAATATCACAGAGAGCTCAGAACAACTAGACAGCTCGCACGATGTATAACACGACATTCTTAAGATTGATGCTCGTCCATCACGGGTGATGATGACCACACACACATTCTTAAGATTAAATTATTAGTTATTGGTTACTAAACGGACGCCATTGCACTTTGGGCAGACCCATAGGTGCTCAGTCTCCCCAACAGATATCGAAGAGTATGCATACTGATGGTTTCTGTGTCTCGCTGATTAAACACACCTCTCACTCTGCTTCTCAGGCATCCAGTTAGACTTGTACAACGGCTAACTCCAAACTGCCTAAATCGCTTGATCGATTCAACATCGATTTTAGTGTCCTCATCCAACAGACAGTCGCGAAGAGACTGAAGAACATCCTCTTATCCATCTTCAACTCCCCAACAATCGATGCTGTTGATGCAAGCATCTCCGCTCTCTCATTACCGCAAACACACGCATGCCAAGGACAGAATATCCACGTGAAATGAAAAAACGTACGCCTCTTAAATTAAATTATTAGAGAAGAATAAAACGGGTCTAAAGCCGAAGGACTTGCGTCATGGGTAGAACAATGAATGGGTTAAAAACCCTTTAAAATGGGTCTATAAAGGTATAAAGCCGAAGGACTTGCGTCATGGGTAGAACAATGAATGGGTTAATAAACACTTTAAAATGGGTCTATAAAGGTATAAAGCCGAAGGACTGACGTCATTGCTCCCGGTTTTTACCCCATACGGCTCGGTCTCTCTCCACAGAAATAGCACGCCAGCTGCCTAGAGTATTGTACAACGTATCTTGAAAAAATGCACTCGTGAACAGAACTATGCGGTCCGGACTCGAACCCACGACCTTGGAAACGTAAGACAAAAGCAAAGAGACCACATAGAGGACAGAAAAGATATTAAAAAAGAGAAGAAGAGATTCAATACAATAGGTAAAGTGAGGTATTTACATTTAAAAAAAAATTTTTTTTCTAAATCCAGAAACGTTTGATCTTTCAGCTCTTCGGCTCGGTGCCATGGACATAATGAACCCTTCGGTTCGGTACCACGAACACCGTAAATCTGGAGAACCTATGACTTTTCTGCCAGCCCGCAGAATTGAACCGCACTCACGGGGCTTGTCACTCGTCGTCCCACGCGCTACGATCACGCTGGGCAGGCGGGCAGAGGTATATAAATAAGAAATAAGTAAGCTACACAAATGTACAAAGATGGATTAACAAACTCCCAACAAAATTACGTAATTTCCTTCAATATAATGCAATATAGCACACTACGGATTGTATGTTGCCTTGTCACGAACTTGATGCAGAACAACACACAAAAAACAAGAACGAAAATCTAATTCTTCGAAACTAAATGCTACAGAAAGATCCTACGAATACAATGGACAGAAAAATAAAGAACAATGCTGTCCTGAAAGAACTTCTTCTTCTTCTTTGCGTTCGTTCTTTACGACCAATTTTAATCACTCTTTGTGATATGTTTGATCTTTGTCATGAACGTGTATACGTTTGCACATTGGTTTGGTAGGCCCTTAAACGCAGAGACTTCTACACGTTTAGGACATGTACATCAGATTTTAGCCAAATACTCATCAGTTGCCTGTTACGACATGCGTAGCAGGTAACAGTGGTTCTATTCTTGACACCCCAAATTTGGACCCCGGTAACCACTCGGGCGACTCCTGAAAGAACTAAATGTTAAAGAGAATTGGCTGATAAACGACATACTATACAGAAAAATTAGATACTTTGGTCACATTAAGCGTCACGATGGCCTGGAGAGAACAATATTAGTGGGCAGAGTCCAAGGACGCAGAGGCAGACCAAGAAGAAGATGGCTACAAGATATTAAAGAAACCATGAATATGACCATCGACGAAGTGAGTGCTAGAGACAGAGTGAATTTCAGATTTCAGATGTGCTGCAAAGAGAGCAACGTCCTATAAATGATACACACCTTAATGATGATAGTGTCATATAAAGTGTTGCCAGATTCAGCAACAGAAAGCCAAATATAATTTCAAATCAGATTTAGCAATGCAGTTAAAATACATATATAAAACTAAATATATGATTTTGTCATGATGGTTACTAAACTTGCTAGGCAACATAAAAGAGACCAGGGTTGCTATGCAGTTTTTACACATTGCTGTCGTCGACCCAGCTGTAGATGGCTATTACAATATTCTCATGTAATAACATGTCTCTTGCGGAACGTTGATTTCATCAAAGCCCGTCTGAAAAACTCCGTCTCTAGCATCTCTTCCAGCGTCATGTTCAAGGTTTCTTTGATGTCCTGCGGGGCCACCTTCATCTTAGTCGTCCCCTGACTCATACTCCAGGGACCATGTCTTTCATTATAAGATTGCTGAGTTATAATACCGAAGTAAACCGGACAGTCCATTTCTAAATGTCAATATTGTAATGTCAAGTCTATGATATCAAGATACCCACACTTACTAGAACTGGCAGCTACGTAAACTCTAGGTGGTCTCATAGGTACTCAGTCCCTTAGCTAAAAGTGTCAGCTTGATAAAACTCGAACAGTAGATACGGTCTATCAGAAGCTGACAATACCAGGAAACAAGCACCGTCTACTTGTTACACAGGAAGATCTCAGCGTTAATGCACGTACTCCGTAGCATCGACGAGAGTCCCCAATGTAATTTAGAAGATGGTGAAAATATGTTGTAGAAGTTTTATTTTTTAATTTTTCCTATCAATTTCTAACTGGGCAGCGGCTTTCCAGCCTGTTATTCTTGATTTTGAACTGTTTACTTGCTCAACTTGAACACGTTTTATCGTCCGTCTCCGATATAACTAAGAACTCGATCTCCCCTACACTGACATCCGTGATCTAAGGAAAAATATCTCGATGATTCCACTAGAGAGCGAACCGAATACTTTCAAAACGAGAGGCGTCTAATAATTATATAACTTTAACATGAACATGACAGCACCATAGTTTAAAAATTTACCACTAATACGGCTGCAATCCTCAGGGAAAAAAACCTAGTTTAAAATAATTAATAGTGATGTAGTATTTAATTACCTTTGAATAGCATCAAGCTGAGGTATGGCTAGGGTAGTAGTTATTGGTATGTTGGTGGAAGACAATCTTCTGCCATGTGATCTGTTACCTCCCTTCCGTTTGTGATGGCGATAATCTGTTAATATACAATGTAATTATGTTATTGTTTTTATATTTTCAGTATTAAAATATACTCATACATTCATTTGTTTACATACATATAACTCAGGCAGACACGAACATATGAATCACACATGACCTAAATAATGCACAAAAGTTAAATTATTTAGGTCATGTGTGATTCCTGTACTGACCTACGGTTGTGAAAGTTGGAAATCAACAAAGAAAATTGATAAGAAACTGGACAGCTTTGAGAATAAATGTCTACGAAAATTATTAAAAGTCAAATGGAGTGATTTCGTTTCTAACAACACAGTGAGAGATATAACACACCAACAACCCGTATCAAATATTATAAGGAAACGTCGGTGGAAATATTTAGGTCATGTGCTTAGATCAGACGAAAAGAGACTAAATCGACAAGTCCTTATGTGGTCACCAGTTGGGAAAAGAAAACGTGGAAGACCAAAGACCACTCTTCGAAGAACCATCCAACAAGAAAGTAAACTATTGGGATGTAAAACCATACAAGATCTGCAACTGCTAGCAAAGAACCGTATCACATGGAGATCTAAAACCTCTGCCCCTATGTGCCGCCTTTGGCACGAAAGGAACAAACTAAAGTAAAAAACTAATATATATATACTTTCATTCCCTTTTTTCCCCATGATTCCCCATCCAGAAGCACTTGAGCTTTCAGCTCTTCGGCTCAGTGCCATGGACATCGTAACCCTTCGGTTCGATGCCACGAACACCGTGAATCTGGGGAACCTGTGGCTTTTCTGCCAGCCGCGGAATTGAACCCGCACTCACAGAGGGCTAGTCACCCGTAGTCCAACGCGCTATGAACACGCTGGGCAGGCGGGCATTCACTCGCTAATATACACACACTCATTGATTGATTGATTGATTGATTGATTGATTGATTGATAGGACCATCACCATTGCACTTCGGTGAGTAACCATGTGTGCTCTGATCTCTTTCTTACACAGGAAGATCTCAGCGACAGTGCACGAACTCCGTAGCACCGACAAGGGTCCCCGATGTAATTGAGAAGAGGGTGAAAATATTTTGTAGGAATTTTTCATCTGTTGTCATTTTTTTATGAACTTTGACCCGGAAGTGGTTTTCCGGCCTGATCTTTTCGATTTTAAGCTGCCACTGGTTTTTTTTACGTGTGACCTACGTTTTATAGTCCATCTCCGACAGGACTAGGAACTTGATAATGCAGGAACAAACATATAGACATACATTCACTCGCTTACATACATACACGCTCACTAAGGCAGGCACGACCATACAGACATACAAGTATTAGCTCAAGGAAATACACAAACACATACACCAAGTTGTTGACACATACATACGCACATACTGATAGAAATATATACACAGACGCAGAACTGAAATAAAGAGACAACCACTCAGACTAACTTGATTTGACGTCTTCATCTTCTTCTGGAATCGGGGGTGTGGCATACGGAATTCTGCTAGGTACTTCTGGGACCGGTGGAGGAGGGCCATCATTCTGTGTCGGGTCCCAGATTTCGACATCATCTGCACGCAGGTTTCCATGTCCATCTTTAGCATACAAGAAACAATTACACATAGAAACAGAAATATAAAGGGACATAGAAATATAAAGAGACAGAAATATAAAGAGACAGAAATATAAAGAGACAGAAATATATAGGGACATAGAAATATAAAGGAACATAAAAATATAAAGGGACATGAAAATATAAAGAGACATAGAACTATAAAGAGACATAGAACTATAAAGAGACATAGAACTATAAAGAGACATATACATATAAAGAAACATAGAAATATAAAGAAACATAGAACTATAAAGACATAGAAATATAAAGAAACATAGAACTATAAAGAAACATAGAACTATAAAGACATAGAAATATAAAGAAAAATAGAAATATAAAGAAACATAGAAATATAAAGAAACATAGAAATATAAAGAAACATAGAAATATAAAGACATAGAAATATAAAGAAAAATAGAAATATAAAGAAACATAGAAATATAAAGACATAAAAATATAAAGAGACAAAAAGTTTGCCATGGGAGATATAGCGTACATGAATCAGAGTAAAAAAAGTTATAGTTTGTCAGGGCTATAGGATACAGGGCCCAGAGGGACAAAGATGTATAAAGGGCTAAAGATGTATAAAGGGACAAAGATGTATAAAGCGACAAAGATGTATAAACGGACAAAGATGTATAAACGGACAAAGTTAGAGTTTGTCAGAACTGAATGTTAAAGTTCATCCAAAAAAAGGTGTTTAAAGTGACCACAGGAATCTTTCTTTTTTTTTGTCCTTCTCTGCTTTCTTGTCGTTAGGCACAGCAGGTTTAACTGATGATCGGTTTCCGAGATAATGCATGTTCGGTCGCTTGATATGCTGTGGTATTGTGGAGTTTTAAGATGTCTGTAACTCCATCAATCCATCATTTTCTTGGTCTCCTTCTTCCTCTTGATGATTCCATTTTCAGGTTGTATGCACTTGCAACTGGTGTATTCGTGTTCATTCTCACCGAGTTTCCAAACCACTTGAGTCTCTGTTTTTCTTATCTTATCTTATCTTAACCACATTTGCCGTGAAGCGTCGTGGGAGAGTTAGTTTTCTATCTTGTGCCAGGTGTGTTGCGCTTGACGTTGTCAGTCCATGCCTTCGCAGGGACTCTGAGATGTTATCTATCCATCGTGTTCTTGTCCTGCCTCGTGCTCTGAGATGTTATCTTTCCATCGTGTTCTTGGCCTGCCTCGTGCTCTGAGATGTTATCTATCCATCGTGTTCTTGGCCTGCCTCGTGCTCTGAGATGTTATCTATCCATCGTGTTCTTGGCCTGCCTCGTGCTCTGAGATGTTATCTATCCATCGTGTTCTTGGCCTGCCTCGTGCTCTGAGATGTTATCTATCCATCGTGTTCTTGGCCTGCCTCGTGCTCTGAGATGTTATCTATCCATCGTGTTCTTGGCCTGCCTCGTGCTCTGAGATGTTATCTATCCATCGTGTTCTTGGCCTGCCTCGTGCTCTGAGATGTTATCTATCCATCGTGTTCTTGGCCTGCCTCGTGCTCTGAGATGTTATCTATCCATCGTGTTCTTGGCCTGCCTCGTGCTCTGAGATGTTATCTATCCATAGTGTTCTTGGCCTGCCTTGTGCTCTGAGATGTTATCTATCCATCGTGTTCTTGGCCTGCCTCGTGCTCTGAGATGTTATCTATCCATCGTGTTCTTGGCCTGCCTCGTGCTCTGAGATGTTATCTTTCCATCGTGTTCTTGGCCTGCCTCGTACTCTGAGATGTTATCTTTCCATCGTGTTCTTGGCCTGCCTCGTGCTCTGAGATGTTATCTTTCCATCGTGTTCTTGGCCTGCCTCGTGCTCTGAGATGTTATCTATCCATCGTGTTCTTGGCCTGCCTCGTGCTCTGAGATGTTATCTATCCATCGTGTTCTTGGCCTGCCTCGTGCTCTGAGATGTTATCTATCCATCGTGTTCTTGGCCTGCCTCGTGCTCTGAGATGTTATCTATCCATCGTGTTCTTGGCCTGCCTCGTGCTCTGAGATGTTATCTATCCATCGTGTTCTTGGCCTGCCTCGTGCTCTGAGATGTTATCTATCCATCGTGTTCTTGGCCTGCCTCGTGCTCTGAGATGTTATCTATCCATCGTGTTCTTGGCCTGCCTCGTGCTCTGAGATGTTATCTATCCATCGTGTTCTTGGCCTGCCTCGTGCTCTGAGATGTTATCTATCCATAGTGTTCTTGGCCTGCCTCGTGCTCTGAGATGTTATCTATCCATAGTGTTCTTGGCCTGCCTCGTACTCTGAGATGTTATCTATCCATCGTGTTCTTGGCCTGCCTCGTACTCTGAGATGTTATCTATCCATCGTGTTATTGGCCTGCCTCGTGCTCTGCGCCCTGAATGTCGATTATTATAGGCACGTGATGGTAGTAAATGTGGTTCCATTCTCATTAGATGGCCGAACCACTTGAGTCTTTGCTTCTCGATGTACTGTATGCATATGTACCAACGATGCTTCTGATATTCTCCACTCTATCTCGCCTTGTAACGTTGACAGCTTTTCGTAGATATCTCATTTCACATGTTGTAATCTTTCTTTCTTGTGTCTTAGTCAGGGCCATGTTTGGCCCTGATAGCAGAGAGTTGGAATAAATATGCAGTTTATCAGTTCAATGAATCTAAAAACAGATGTTTCTCCGACTGTTCTTCTAATTTTCTCTTTTCTTATGTGGTCTTTTCTTACTTTATTTACCGTTTATCTCAAGCATTTCATTTCACATGTGGTAATTTTTCCTTTCTTGTTCTTGTGTTAGTGTCCATGTTTGGTACTGGTAGCACAGTGTTGGTATGAAGATTGCATTTATAATGTCTTTTAGTCTCTACTAGAATTGCTAGGTGTTTCAAGATTGGGGTAAGTTGGTATGTAATGTTGTTGGCTTGCTAGGTGTTTCAAGATTGGGGTAAGTTGGTATGTAATGTTGTTGGCTTGCTAGGTGTTTCAAGATTGGGGTAAGTTGGTAATGTAATGTTGTTGGCTTGCTAGGTGTTTCAAGATTGGGTGTTGGTATGTAATGTTGTTGGCTTGCTAGGTGTTTCAAGATTGGGGTAAGTTGGTATGTAATGTTGTTGGCTTGCTAGGTGTTTCAAGATTGGGGTAAGTTGGTAATGTAATGTTGTTGGCTTGCTAGGTGTTTCAAGATTGGGGTAAGTTGGTATGTAATGTTGTTGGCTTGCTAGGTGTTTCAAGATTGGGGTAAGTTGGTATGTAATGTTGTTGGCTTGCTAGGTGTTTCAAGATTGGGGTAAGTTGGTATGTAATGTTGTTGGCTTGCTAGGTGTTCAAGATTGGTAAGTTGGTATGTAATGTTGTTGGCTTGCTAGGTGTTTCAAGATTGGGGTAAGTTGGTAATGTAATGTTGTTGGCTTGCTAGGTGTTTCAAGATTGAGTAAGTTGGTAATGTAATGTTGTTGGCTTGCTAGGTGTTTCAAGATTGGGGTAAGTTGGTATATAATGTTGTTGGCTTGCTAGGTGTTTCAAGATTGGGGTAAGTTGGTATGTAATGTTGTTGGCTTGCTAGGTGTTTCAAGATTGGGGTAAGTTGGTATGTAATGTTGTTGGCTTGCTAGGTGTTTCAAGATTGGGGTAAGTTGGTAATGTAATGTTGTTGGCTTGCTAGGTGTTTCAAGATTGGGGTAAGTTGGTAATGTAATGTTGTTGGCTTGCTAGGTGTTTCAAGATTGGGGTAAGTTGGTAATGTAATGTTAGCAAAATTAACACTTTTCAAGTCAAACAAACCATAACCAAATTTATATGTTGTCATCTATCTATGACATCTAACTGTTGTCATCTAACTATCATATCTAACTGCTGTCATCTATCACATCTAACTGTTGTCATCTAACTATCATATCTAACTGCTGTCATCTATCTATCACATCTAACTGCTGTCGTCTATCTATCACATCTAACTGCTGTCATCTATCTACCACATCTAACTGCTGTCATCTATCACATCTAACTGCTGTCATCTATCTATCACATCTAACTGCTGTCATCTATCACATCTAACTGCTGTCATCTATCACATCTAACTGCTGTCATCCATCTATCACATCTAACTGCTGTCATCTAACTATCACATCTAACTGCTGTCATCTATCTATCACATCTAACTGCTGTCATCTATCACATCTAACTGCTGTCATCTATCTATCACATCTAACTGCTGTCATCTATCACATCTAACTGCTGTCATCTACCACATCTAACTGCTATCATCTATCTATCACTAGTCTCACCAATTTCTTTCTCATCTTTAGCCCGCTCCAGTTTGAATAGATATCTCTTGACTAGTCGATGCATAATGTCTGTATAAGATGTCTCATCTGGCTTCAACTCCATGCTCTTACATACTGTCTCTCTTCTTGTCTGCATTCACATGAAAACAAGACAAAATAAAACATAAGACTACCAAGACAGACACTACATTGTAACAATTGTTGGATATCATACCGTTTAAACAGTCAATTATTTGAAATTACATAGTTTGGTTAAAAAGTTAATTGCATTTCCTTTACAGGACTTTGCGAATCAAACTCAGCTTTTTAACGCTGTTTATGATTTTTCTAGGCATTATTACGTTCAGTAGTTTGCCATTGCTTTCTGAACGGGTGATGCCATCGTCCTTTGTAAAAATCCACGCGAAGCAATTTGCAATCAAACTGTTCACAGCGTGATTCGAGCTCAGAACGTCGGTGTTAATAGACCGAGTCACCATCCACTAAGCCACAGACGCCACCTCATGGCTTGGTTACTATTTGGAATTGCTTGGTTACTATTTGTAATTGCATGGTTACTATTTGGAATTATATGGTTTGATTACCTGACAGGAGTGTCCTATTATCGTGTACATCAGAAAGCCATATGGAAAAAATATAATGAATGCAAAGCAAGAGAAAGACAACGCAAGAGATGGAGAGACTATTTCAAGAACAACTTTAGAGAAACAAATACAAACTTACAAAGGGAGCTAAACAAGACAAACATACTATCCTTATTTATCTCCGCTTAGTAAACTGTCGTTACTGCTTAAAGTACCGCTTTTTAGGGCGGTGAAGGACAGGTGGGACGAAAGCCTGAGGAATTTAATGGCCGTGTTGCTAGTGCAGTCGCTGCGAAGCTGTTCAGGATAGGATTTTTTATTTATGTCCACAACGGAAAAAAATCTTTGGCTTTATCGTCAATTGAACACGGGTCTTTCACATGGGAACTGCGCTCTAATCCATTCGGCCTGAAGGTGGTGGGGGTTGGGGTGTTCTCAATAGACAAGTAGTTGCTGCTTAGTATATTCCTAGCTCTGTGAATTGCTGTCTTTCTCTGGCTTATTGTATATTCTTAGCTCTGTGAATTGCTGCCTTTCTCTTACTTATTGTATTTTCTTAGCTCTGTAAATTGCTGTTTTTCTCTGGCTTATTGTATATTCTTAGCTCTGTGAATTGCTGCCTTTCTCTTACTTATTGTATTTTCTTAGCTCTGTGAATTGCTGTCTTTCTCTGGCTTATTGTATATTCTTAGCTCTGTGAATTGCTGTCTTTCTCTGACTTATTGTATATTCTTAGCTCTGTGAATTGCTGCCTTTCTCTTACTTATTGTATTTTATTAGCTCTGTAAATTGCTGTTTTTCTCTGGCTTATTGTATATTCTTAGCTCTGTGAATTGCTGCCTTTCTCTTACTTATTGTATTTTCTTAGCTCTGTAAATTGTTGTTTTTCTCTGGCTTATTGTATATTCTTAGCTCTGTGAATTGCTGTCTTTCTCTGACTTATTGTATTTTCTTAGCTCTGTGAATTGCTGCTTTTCTCTTACTTATTGTATTTTATTAACTATGTGTTACATCTCCTATCTCATGTTTTCAGGGCACCTAGTTATTGAAATTACTGACTTGTTTTAATACTGTAACATTTACGATGATCTTTCTTTCAGTGTTTTGTTTCTTAGATATGACTGTTACTTCCTTCTTTGTGCTATTTA
>CM036767.1:7476426-7558926 GCA_020796225.1 Arion vulgaris
TAGCGCCTATGAAACACCTCTCCAGTTTGGCACATACGATGCTGGCTGTCTCTCTCTCTCTCTGTCTCTTACTTGTACTGTACCACATGACATATCTCGACTGCATGTTCATTATATATAAACATGTCTGTCATAGCATTAATCCTTGCCTGAACACTTTGTATATGTCTGTTAAAAACAAGGTTTATCAATTTCAAATCACACATTCTGTGTATATACTTGGCCTTTGTGTTGTCAAATCTACAAGGGGAGCAAAGAATAGTAACACTGTTACCTTCAAGCCATGTTATAAGAAGTGATTGAGGTAAGGGCCAAGGGAAGCTACTCTAGTAAATAAAAAGCTTTGCAGAAATCGGATATGCTGGCCTACTTTTAGGTGCATAACTGGCACGAAGTACAATCGTTCTTAGCCTCAGATCACATACAAATCACACAGAGAGTGGTTTAACTCCTTGTGTGTCAAACGTCACACTACGTGGCTTTGGTTTTGACGCCTTTTTTACCAGGAGCCACACTAAAAGGCGTTATTTTATTCTAAAACCAAAGGGCTTGTAAAAACATGGCTTTTACCCTGGTGCACTAAGAGTTAATAAGTGATCATTATAATTTATATTAGTATCAATATTGGCTACACATTTCCATATTTGCAGAAGATAGTCTAGAACCGAAGAAGCTACATATACAGTCAGATCTGATAGGTCATTATTAAAGCTCTCAAAACTAACTGGTACTCTTCTTCTTCTTCTATTCCACCATTTACTTCTTAGTGTTGGGAAGGGTGGTGGGGGCAGGCATGATATATATGACAATCACAAACTGATCAGAGTAAACTTGGTAAAGATATCCATAGATTGTTTTATATCCAATCATTGCTTGCTTTAAATAACAGAAATTTCATTGCATAGAAATGTAGATAGAAGAATAAGATGAAGATATATAAAATGTAGACATAAGTAGATGAAGATATATAAAATGTAGACATAAGTAGATAAAGATATATAAAAATGTAGACATAAGTAGATGAAGATATATAAAATGTAGACATAAGTAGATGAAGATATATAAAAATGTAGACATAAGTAGATGAAGATATATAAAAATGTAGACATAAGTAGATGAAGATATATAAAAATGTAGACATAAGTAGATGAAGATATATAAAATGTAGACATAAGTAGATAAAGATATATAAAAATGTAGACATAAGTAGATGAAGATAAATAAAAATGTAGACATAAGTAGATGAAGATATATAAAATGTAGACATAAGTAGATGAAGATATATAAAATGTAGACATAAGTAGATGAAGATATATAAAAATGTAGACATAAGTAGATGAAGATATATAAAATGTAGACATAAGTAGATGAAGATATATAAAAATGTAGACATAAGTAGATGAAGATATATAAAAATGTAGACATAAGTAGATGAAGATATATAAAAATGTAGACATAAGTAGATGAAGATATATAAAATGTAGACATAAGTAGATGAAGATATATAAAATGTAGACATAAGTAGATGAAGATATATAAAAATGTAGACATAAGTAGATGAAGATATATAAAATGTAGACATAAGTAGATGAAGATATATACAAATGTAGACATAAGTAGATGAAGATATATAAAAATGTAGATAGAAGAATAAGATGAAGATATATAAAAATGTAGATAGAAGAATAAGATGAAGATATATAAAATGTAGATAGAAGATGTAAATGAAGATATATAAAATGTAGACATATGAAAATAAATATGTATAAAATGAATAGCCGAAAATTGATCGTTCGCGTGACAAGCCCACGTGTCTAAAATTCCTGAGAATCTTCAGAATCCGGAATGACCTCACACAGTCAGAAAGGTTGCAAAGTTTAGACACACTATTAGGCGAAGCTCATGAAGCCAAAATATACGACGAAAAATATCACTAAAGAGCAATGAATACACGGAGGAAGGGAAAATGTGGGGGACTGACTGTCAGCAAGACAGTCTCAAACATTTTCCGTGGGGCGACATTTTCAGTTGCGCCTGTCCTACACGTGTAGGGTTCTGCAAACAGAGGCGCGCAAGGTATAGCCATTCTTGGCTGCGGCCAAACATATCACAAAGAGGGATTAAACTGGTCGCAATGAACGAACGCAAGCAACAAACAACATAAAATGACTGAAGTCTTGAATCACTAACTTTGAGAAATGTCTGTCTTCTATGCCGACCTTGTTCTACTACCACCGTGTCGTGAACAAAGATCTCTTTGACAGCATACCAACCGTACAGGATAGATTTCGGAGTAGGAATCATATTGAAGGGTACTGGAAGTGTACTACCATCATCCATATAGTTGAGCCAGAGTTTTGTACGGGCAAACTTCCATTCTACATCGCAATCTGTCTGTTGAAAGAAAATAACATTTTGTTTACATTTGGTTTACATTTGGTTTACATTTTGTTTACAGTTTACCAATTATGAACACATTTATTTACTATTTATTTGTTTTGGTAATTCTTTCTTCTTCTACTTCTTCGAGCGCTCCATATCGATCACTTGTTACCCACTCTTTGTGATTTGTATGTGATCTGAGCCTAAGAACGATTGCACTTTGTGCTAGTTATGCGCCTACAAGTAGGCCAGCACATCCGATTTCTGCGACGCTTTTTATTTACTAGTGTAGCTTCCTAGGCCCCTACCTCAGTTATTAGTTATATGAGGACTATCATAATAGCACCCTGGACATCTCCATATATGCTCCGATCTCCGCCTCAGAAAATCCAGCAGCGTCCAGCGGCCCAACACGCCAGTTCAATGTTGATTAATAAATCTCTTTGCATATTTAGTATGTCGTTCTTTTCGGGCTGCACTAATATTGACATCGATCTCTTTCAATCTGGTCAGCGAGTGGGATTCACAGCCATGAAACTCCTCTGTTCGGAAAGACTCTCTCAATGCGTGAAGAATGTCTATTTCGATCCATGGCAGCTCCCTCTGGTATTGTAGCCAAGCCAGCCGATCTATCAGCTCGATTATTACCTCAGTTGTCTCTTACGACATGCCTTGTAGATCGCAGTGTTACTATTCTTTGCTCCTTATGAGCCCCGGAAACACACATGCAGTTTTAGTAATTCAAGTAAATCAACATTATTTCCGCTTCCTTCATTTCTCTAATCTTGTTTTGTCTCACAGTGTCAGGATAAGAAGAGAGTTCTAGGACGGGCTTTTGTGTGCCCTTCTCTAATCTTGTTTTGTCTCACAGTGTCAGGATCAGAAGAGAGTTCTAGGACGGGCTTTTGTGTGCCCTTCTCTAATCTTGTTTTGTCTCACAGTGTCAGGATCAGAAGAGATTTATAGAACGGGATTTTATGTGCGCTTAATAAATAGTATTTTTCAACGCCTTGTTATTTCTGAAGTCCACCTTTTGCATGGATATCCTTTTGCTTTGTTAGACCCCTAGAACTGTTGATAGATTTACGGAGTTTGTGCTTTATGATATACTCTTGGTGGGTAGCGTGTCATTTCTGCGGAGAGGGACCGAGATATATTGGGTAAACCCAGTGCAATGACGTCAATCCTCGGCTTTAGATCATTTGTATCTACTGTATAGGAGTAACATTGCTCTTTGTGGCACACTGTCTGTTGGTAATCTGCTTATGTGGCCGAAACATTTAATTGGTTGTTTCTTGATGAAGTCTAGTACTGATGTTGTACCCACTTTTTCCTGATGTCTTCATTTCTCAAACGGTCTCTTCTTGTTACTCCCATCATTCTTCGTAGACACTTCATCTCTATTGTGACTAGCTGTCTTCTATCATTTGTTGTCAGCATCCAGGTTTGGCATTGATAGAATAATGTAGGGAGTATTCTGCGTAGACACTTCCTCTCTGTCGTGACTAGCTTTTAGACAATTTTATAGGTGATTAATTAAAGTACAAGACGGTATTATATTCAGAGAAGAACATAAAGTAATCACAGTATCCCAATATACACAGTCTCTAATATACACAGTCTCCCACCATGCACAGTCTCCCAATATACACAGTCTTCTAACATACACAGTCTCCCAACATACACAGTCTCCCACCATACACATTCTCCCACCATACACAGTTTCCCATTATACACAGTCTCCCAACATACAGTCTCCCAATATACACAGTCTCCCAATTTACACAATCTCCCAACCTACACAGTCTCCCACCATACAGTCTCCCACCATACAGTCTCCCACCATACACAGTCTCCCAACATACACAGTCTCCCACCATACACAGTCTCCCACCTTACACAGTCTCCCACCATACACAGTCTCCCACCATACACAGTCTCCCAATATACACATTCTCCCACCATACACAGTCTCCCACCATGCACAGTCTCTGAATATACACAGTCTTCCAATATACACAGTCTCCCAATATACACAGTCTCCCAATTTACACAGTCTCCCAACATACACAGTCTCCCAACATACACATGTTCCCACCATACACAATCTCCCACCATACACAGTCTCCCACCATACATAGTTTCCCATTATACACAGTCTCCCACGACACAGTCTCCCACCATACACAGTCTCCCAACATACACAGTCTCTCAACATACACAGTCTCCCACCAAATACAGTCTCTCACCATACACAGTCTCCCACCATACACAGTCTCCCAACATACACAGTCTCTCAACATACACAGTCTCCCACCAAACACAGTCTCTCACCATACACAGTCTCCTACCATACACAGTCTCCCAACATACACAGTCTCCCACTATGCACAGTCTCCCACCCTACACAGTCTCCCACCATACACAGTCTCCTACCATACACAGTCTCCCACCACACAGTCTCCCACCATACACAGTCTCCTACCATACACAGTCTCCCACCATACACAGTCTCCCACCATACACAGTCTCCCAATATACACAGTCTCCCAATATACACAGTCTCCCACCATACACAGTCTCCCACCATACACAGTCTCCCACCATACACAGTCTCCCACCATACACAGTCTCCCACCTTACACAGTCTCCCAACATACACAGAAAGAGATATGTGACGATATATTATGTAGTTTCTAACTATACACATTCTCATAGATATGGGCTCTCGGTGGCGAAGTGGGTAAGACGTTTGCCTTGCGTTCTGCATGTTGTGGGTTTGAATCCGGATTGAATAGTTCAGTTCACATATGAATTATTTCAGGAGATCCCTAAGATTGTTGCTGGAGCTATGGAGCTCGTGTTTTGTGTAATATTCTCGACAGGTTTCCTGCCATTTTTGGGGGAGAGAAGACGATCCATATGGAGCTAAAGCCAAGTGCATTGCAGTTTGTCTTTGGGCTTTAGATCCATTTTTCTAGTCTTTATATGCATTAACGAGTCTTTAAATCCTACAATGTAATCGTTCATTTTCTCTCTCTCTCTCTCTCTCTCTCTCTCTCTCTCTTGCGATCACCGCCCTGACCGATGTGCCAGATTTCCTCATAAATTCTTATTCATGCATGTGGAACTCTGATTCATACAGCCTTAGCATTGGTGTGTTTATTCATCACATCTTCAGTGCCATTTGGAGCTCTAGTGTTTATCCTTCGGTGATGTGTCCGGTTTCAGCCAGCGTTTACTGGGTTCGCTCTCCGTCAGCCTTGGGTCAAGGCAGCAGGTTATCTTTCATTTTCAGGAGATGTTGGTAGAAATAAATACGGCATCCTGTTCGTTTTTAGAGACAATCATCATCATCATCATCAGCTGGCGTGCCGGCAGGCGTAGGCTGTCATGAAACTCCCCAAATCTCTGTCTCAGGTGTGTGCTATCATCTCAGATTGTGACGCTCTTCCATGCCATGAAGTTAGGGAATCCACAATTTTCTCTCTCTGTCTTTCTCTGGCTCGTCTAGCCTCGATGTTACCGGTTGTCACAATGTGTTTTAAACCTCTCCTCCTCATCACATGCCTAAAAAGTGATGACTACCTCTTTATTATATTGATGATAAGCTTTCTCTGTGTCTTGATCTCATTCAACACCTCAACAGTAGTCATTTTAGCAGTCCATGGGATTCTCATCATTCTTCTGTAAAACCACATTTCTGTGGCCTACAGAAATATCTATACAATCGAAAATTAATAAGATTAACATCACTCTCAAGACCTGAGATGACCTCTCTGTGAGTGGTCAAGTTTACACGTACCTGGATGTCCTCAAACGAATGCGACATCATAGCAATAAGCATGTTAATGAGAACAATAATGATGACAACATGGTAGATGCCGAACAGATACATCCCAACTGTCTCTACCAGTGACGTGCTGTTGACCATCTGGGGACTGTCGGCTGTGTACAGTGGCACCGCTGTATCGTCTGTGAGTGAATGAAATTTGTCAATAATTAAATCCTTCTACACAGACCAAAAAATTAAACAACTAAAAACAGGATGGAATGGAACTGATGGTAACACTAAGATAGTGCATATTCCCAGTGGTAACACAAAGATAGTGCATATTCCCAGTGGTAACGTATGAGTGTGAACAGTTCCGGATTAGTCTAGCGCGGGGCCTGTAGCAAATTTTAGAGCGGGCCCTAGTTTTTGTATGATAATAAATAATAAAACACAACTATAACAAACAAACGTGTTTCGATTTAATGTGAGCAAATTTAGAGATAATACTAGATAATCAATTTCTCTAAGTAAATTACACTCAATGTTCATTAAGGTGAGGTTATTTAGACGATCTTGTGCCATCATGTTCCTTAACTCACTTTTATACGCTTTAATGTCGAAAAAGAACGTTCTCCGCTGCAGTTAGTAATCATTAAAGACAAGTAAATTCGTAAGACTATTTCTACATTTGGGAAACACGACTCTAATGAATTTGTAATTATAAGTTTATAAAATTGCAGTTCAAGAGCCTCATGCTCTTATTTGCTAATAGCAGCAGCTACATTAGTTTTAGGAAGTTCAGCGAACTGCACAAGTTCGTCGCCTAGACTTTCTTCCAAATCCTCATGGTAAGAGCTGACAATATTTGGAGTTCTTTTCAAGATCTCTTCTGCTGTAAGAGATTTTAACTGCCAAAGTATTCCAAATACACCAGTCACTCTATGGTACGCTTCCATGCGTTTAGCTAAGACAGACAGTACATTATCAATTATGACAATAAACACATGACTTTCAAATTTTTGTTTAGGTGTTTGATTTTCTACAACTTCATCGAGCGTAGTAGAGCCACTAAAATCGTCGTACTTAGTATTTCGCTTGCGTCGTCGTGAAGTTTGTTGCTGATATTCTTGACAGTGAGTCAGGATTTTGGCTTTGGCCTCAATATCTGAAAATGTAGGCCGCATTGCTTGAACGTACCCGTGTAACGATTCATAAAGAGCATATCCCGTGTTAAGGTCTTGATCAGGTGACTGTAATGAAGCGCTAAACGCTTGCAAGCGTTCTAGAATTCCGTTCCATAAAATGCTAACTATTCCGTTTCCAACTTACTCATCTCCAAAATTAGCAGATACGCTTGATTACGACCCTCTACCTTTTGATCCATGTTATTTGAGATGTCATCCAAAACTTGTTTGATAGTGATAAAACCACATAAAAGTGCCTTTATCGCATCAGCTCGGACAGACTTCCTGGTGTCCGACAGTCTCTTCAAAGTCTGGAGTTTTGAACCTGTATCTTCCAGTGCTTTTGTAAGAATGCCCCATCGATAGGTAGAAGCGGAAAAGATTGTATAGAGGCTTACAAAAAATCGAAAAATGGGTGCTTCTATACAACATTCTGCAGCACACTTAGCAACCAAATTCAGTGAATGTGCAAAGCAGGGAATGTATTTTGTGTACTTATTTATCTCCTTAATGCGTGCTTGTAAGCCATGGTATTTCCCACTCATGTTGCTGGCATTGTCATAGCTTTGACCACGACAGTTTGATATCAATGCCATCTTTCTTTACAAAATCAAGTAAAGTTTGGGCGAGTTGTTCAGCAGTATGACCTTTCATATCCAAGAACTTCACAAACCTTTCCACTGATCTAGATGGTAACACATAGCGTACTATTAGAGTGAGTTGGTCGACATGCGAAATGTCTGGAGTAGACAGTGATACTGAATAGTACTTGCATTTCTTAATTTCGCAAATAATATGATCCAGTAAGCTTAATGCAATTAGATGGATAAATTCCTCACATGTTGTTTTTCATAAGTATAATGTATGTTCCTTTCCTTTACTTGCATAAGTATTTATATGCTGAGCCAGAAAAATGTCAAATTTGGCTATAATTCCAACAAACCTAATTAATTTCCATAATGAGGTGAACCAATAGTTTAATCACTACCCCAAAATGAAAGACCTCGTTCTTTTAACATTTTGATAACTGAAGTAATTCGCTCTAAAAGTGTCCACCAATATTTTTATTGGGTCTCAATTTGGCTTACAAGTTGAGAATCGACACGCGCAGGGGCGGCTCGTAATTAAGGGTCAGTGGGCCCGGCCCACTACAAATATTGAGTAACCTGTATTTTTATTTTAGACATTATTTGTTCATAATTATTACTTTCAACGAGATACTGATTATCTTTGAAAGTTGATATATAACGCTAAAATATCATACACAGTCTGAAATTTGAAATTCATAATATTTAACCCTTAATTAGTATACGCCCCTGGTCATTAGGGGCAGTAAGAACCGTCCTACCAAACCAAAAAGAATTAACGTGTACTTATTATTTTAGAAATTATTTTTTCGTAATTATTACTTTTAATTTGACACTGATTAGCTTTGACAGTTGAATATATAACACTAAAATATAAATATTATATCGGAATAATATAACAATCCTGTTATTTATATAATATATCCTTATTAAAATATATTATATATACTGAAGCCTCTAATACTTCAAGTATTGTGCCGTGCACTATTTCTGGGGCTAGTTTACAAGTTCCTACATAAGATGTAACGTTGCAACCTCTGACCTTTGATCGCTATTGCGATGATATTGCCAAAACAATGTCATGTTCATTAGCCGGAAGATATATTCATTCTTACGCAGCCAAACTACTTCTCAGATAAACGAGGACTATAGCTCAAATAGTCCGTTTGAACCTAATTTTAAATAAAAATAGTATAAAATTATGAAAAAGTATAGTACTAAATAACAAACTTTCCTATAATAAAATTAGTTTTATGGAATTGGCCATTGCATTAATACATTTTCTCTACAGCAATAAATGAAACAACATTCCTGACTTGTGAGCTTGGTTTCCCTGTACGACCGCTTCCGTGAACTATTACTAGTTACTGATGTAGTTTAGCTAGTTTACCCTTTTAATGGCGAAACACGTAATAACAAAGTACTGTAGTTTTACAAATTACAAAAACAATGACAATATACAGCAATGTTTCGACCAACAAGGCCTTTATCAAACAAACTAACAACAGGAGTGACGAATTAAAAAACCACTAACATATGGACGACTACATACGGAGACATACTGGCAATATGTTTACGATGCCCTGATCTTTCACAAGTTCGTGTTTTGTTGTCTTTAGTATCAAGTTGTTGCAGAACAGAAGCGTTTGTTCTTTTCCTAAACGGGGTAATGGGGTCTAAGGCGCATAGCGACAACGTCGCTCCAGGATTAGTGAGCTGGCACTAACCAAGATCCTACCCCACCTCCACGTGGTGACCCTGGAAACAGACAACGGTTTTTATCTGGCTAAGCGCATAGTGATCGATTGAGAGCTACTCTGGTATACATAGTGATGTAGACGCAGTTACACTGGATGAGATCCGCTCGCAATACAGACGAGCAGAATCCCAGAGTGACTATTAATACACATCTCTCCCGGCCGATGGGAAAAGCTGAACAAATAAACATAAAGGGATGATCCAGAGAAGAGACTGGGCCCATATGGGGCGAAACTCGAAGCCACGAGGTGGGAGCTCGAATTGAGTTGCATGTCATGACAGTATTGAGGGATAGTAAATGTGAGCACGGTGAGAAAACAGATAAACACGGTGAGCAGGCACCAAAGTAGAGCGAACACGCATACGGACGATACACAGGGAGCCGACCGGTAAGGACAGACATGCACGGTGCTGATGATAGAGCGATGACAAGGCGTGGCAAACGTAGGGGTCAGCGGACGACCCCACTGTGCAGAAAAACTGGAAAGCCCAGCAGAGGCTTGAATTCAGTGCAAAAGTTCCTACCGAATGGTGATAAACAGTGCACAGTGAGATAGAAATGGGTAACGTATCGCCCAGTAGAACAATGTGAGCACAAGTGACGGAAAAAAGGACGGGCCCAGTCGGTGGACGAGGGCACAAGCAGAAATGGGCAAATGGACACCAAAAAGAAACGCAAGGTGGCGAGCCTCGAAAATGAGGTCTCCAGCCAGAGAGCAATAATCGCGTTTCCTCTCGCAGATAATTACTACTGCTTGTTGTTGATTGCGGACAATCAAAGGGCTAGTGGAGCAAACCGTACACAAAACTGGACGGCAGGCAAACCAAGCAGTCCAAAAACAATGACTGATAAACTGGGCCGATGACGTTCAACAGCCCAGGAGGGAAGGTTGTCTAAGGGTAGCTACCCTTAAAGAAAATAGCAACCTGCTGCCTTACAGCTCGGCTGGGAACAGCCCAGGAGGGAAGGTTGTCTAAGGGTAGCTACCCTAAAAAAAATAGCAACCTGCTCCCTTACAGCTTGGCTGGGAACAGCCCAGAGAGGAAGGTTGTCTAAGGGTAGCTACCTAAAAGAAAATAGCAACCTGCTGCCTTACAGCTCGGCTGGGAACAGCCCAGGAGGGAAGGTTGTCTAAGGGTAGCTACCCTAAAAGAAAATAGCAACCTGCTGCCTTACAGCTCGGCTGGGAACAGCCCAGGAGGGAAGGTTGTCTAAGGGTAGCTACCCTAAAAGAAAATAGCAACCTGCTGCCTTACAGCTCGGCTGGGAACAGCCCAGGAGGGAAGGTTGTCTAAGGGTAGCTACCCTAAAAGAAAATAGCAACCTGCTGCCTTACAGCTCGGCTGGGAACAGCCCAGGAGGGAAGGTTGTCTAAGGGTAGCTACCTAAAAGAAAATAGCAACCTGCTGCCTTACAGCTCGGCTGGGAACAGCCCAGGAGGGAAGGTTGTCTAAGGGTAGCTACCCTAAAAAAAATAGCAACCTGCTCCCTTACAGCTTGGCTGGGAACAGCCCAGGAGGGAAGGTTGTCTAAGGGTAGCTACCCTAAAAGAAAATAGCAACCTGCTGCCTTACAGCTCGGCTGGGAACAGCCCAGGAGGGAAGGTTGTCTAAGGGTAGCTACCCTAAAGAAAATAGCAACCTGCTGCCTTACAGCTCGGCTGGGAACAGCCCAGGAGGGAAGGTTGTCTAAGGGTAGCTACCCTAAAGAAAATAGCAACCTGCTGCCTTACAGCTCGGCTGGGAACAGCCCAGGAGGGAAGGTTGTCTAAGGGTAGCTACCCTAAAAGAAAATAGCAACCTGCTGCCTTACAGCTCGGCTGGGAACAGCCCAGGAGGGAAGGTTGTCTAAGGGTAGCTACCCTAAAAGAAAATAGCAACCTGCTGCCTTACAGCTCGGCTGGGAACAGCCCAGGAGGGAAGGTTGTCTAAGGGTAGCTACCTAAAAGAAAATAGCAACCTGCTGCCTTACAGCTCGGCTGGGAACAGCCCAGGAGGGAAGGTTGTCTAAGGGTAGCTACCCTAAAAGAAAATAGCAACCTGCTGCCTTACAGCTCGGCTGGGAACAGCCCAGGAGGGAAGGTTGTCTAAGGGTAGCTACCCTAAAAAAAATAGCAACCTGCTCCCTTACAGCTTGGCTGGGAACAGCCCAGGAGGGAAGGTTGTCTAAGGGTAGCTACCCTAAAAGAAAATAGCAACCTGCTGCCTTACAGCTCGGCTGGGAACAGCCCAGGAGGGAAGGTTGTCTAAGGGTAGCTACCTAAAAGAAAATAGCAACCTGCTGCCTTACAGCTCGGCTGGGAACAGCCCAGGAGGGAAGGTTGTCTAAGGGTAGCTACCTAAAAGAAAATAGCAACCTGCTGCCTTACAGCTCGGCTGGGAACAGCCCAGGAGGGAAGGTTGACTAAGGGTAGCTACCCTAAAAGAAAATAGCAACCTGCTGCCTTACAGCTCGGCTGGGAACAGCCCAGGAGGGAAGGTTGTCTAAGGGTAGCTACCCTAAAATAAATAGCAACCTGCTGCCTTACAGCTCGGCTGGGAACAGCCCAGGAGGGAAGGTTGTCTAAGGGTAGCTACCCTAAAAGAAAATAGCAACCTGCTGCCTTACAGCTCGGCTGGGAACAGCCCAGGAGGGAAGGTTGACTAAGGGTAGCTACCCTAAAAGAAAATAGCAACCTGCTGCCTTACAGCTCGGCTGGGAACAGCCCAGGAGGGATGGTTGTCTAAGGGTAGCTACCCTAAAAGAAAATAGCAACCTGCTGCCTTACAGCTCGGCTGGGAACAGCCCGAGGCGACGGAGAGTGACACCAGTAAACGCTGGCTAAAACCGGACACATCGCCGAAGGATAAGCACCATAGCTCCAAATGGCGCTAAAGGTGTGATGAAATACACCCATGCTAATGCTGCATGAATCAGATTTCCACATGAAAGCAGAATTTATGGGGAAATCTGGTACGTCTGTCTAAGCGGTGATCGCGCGCTCGAGAAAGAGAGAGAAATAAGAGAGAGAGAGAGAGAGAGAAAGCGGTAATAACTTTCCGGAATAGACAAGAAAAAGTAAATACTCCAAAAACCCCAATTTTTCCGAAATTTTTGCCGGGCCCCACCAAAAAAATGACCACGAGCCGCCACTGGACACGCGCATCCTTCTTTTTGCAAACTAACAGCGAAATTATCGCTTGTCTATGAGAGGTGCTTTCTTCATGTCTTTTCAACAAATTATTTGCGTTTTTCCAGTAGTCAAATCCTTCTTTTGTAAACCGTGACAAACAGCCTGAATCAGTAACTTTGCAAACAAAACAGAAAAGTTGTCCTTTAGTTTCTGAATAACACAACCAATCTCTTACATGAGTTTTGTATGTTGGTTTATGTGTATATGTGAAAAACGACTTTCGACAAAATCGTGGATTGTTTTATTTATCGTATGTTGTTGTTGGTTTTTTTTTTTTTTTTTATAAGACAAGAAATAACTGTTCATATGTTGCACTTCGCTACTTCCTTTCACAATCTAATAATCTCGATTGAAGTTGCTTGACCATTCACCAATATCATTAGAGTACATTTTACTTTCGTTGTTTTTTTGGCTTGTAGAAGATGTTGTTTCATTAGAAGCATATGCTGTGCTTTCTGCCTCTCTTCGGCTTGAAGATGATGTGGCTAAATTGGGAGGACTTGCTGTACATTCGACTTCAGTTCGTCTTGTGGAAAATGTGGCTAAATCGTGAAGAGTTGCTGATCTTAATGGTAATATTGGTAATGATGATTCTTCTATAGCACTGCCTTCATCTACTACACAGTGAGACGAGACTTCTGTGTTTTCTGCTTCGATTTCTTTGGATTCAGCACCATCACACATAACATTAAAAAATTCAAACAGCTTGCCTGTATTTGATACAACATCTTGGTTATTTGCATTTGGTATTTGCTACTCTGCTACTAGGCTAATCCGGCGCTGAGTGTGAAGCATGGATATTTAACAACATATATGTGCTTTTGAACCTAAGTGTTACAGAAGAGTCCTCCGTATACCATGGATAGAGAAGAGAACAAATAGATCTATCCAGAAATAATTCAAAATCAAAGAAAACTGGCTGATGCTACAAATAAGAAAGAGAAAATTAAAATACTTTGGACACATAAATAGACACGAAAGGCTGGAAAAGACCATCATGGAAGGAGGCATAGACCACGGAGAAGATGGATTCAGGATGTAATTGATGGTTTGAGCATGACCGCTGCAGAGGCAGGACATCTGGCCTATGAGAGAGAAATTCTGAAGGGCTGTTAAGATGGCAAAGCTCTGCACAGGACAAGCTATCTGAGGATTATAAAGACCACTTTCAACTTCTGACACGCCTTAAACATTTCCTGATAAGCGTTCAAACATGTTTTAATATGTTTTCCACTTAACAGAAATTTATACACATCAATAAGTAAATTGTACTTTCATTTATCCAGGTGTAAGCATATTTTCAATTATTCAGGTGTAAACATACTTTCATTTGTACAGGTGTAAACATACTTTCATTTGTACAGGTGTAAACATATTTTCAATTATTCAGGTGTAAACATACTTTCATTTGTACAGGTGTAAACATACTTTCATTTGTACAGGTGGAAACATACTTTCATTTGTACAGGTGTAAACATACTTTCATTTGTACAGGTGTAAACATACTTTCAATTATTCAGGTGTAAACATACTTTCATTTGTACAGGTGTAAACATACTTTCATTTGTACAGGTGTAAACATACTTTCATTTGTACAGGTGTAAACATACTTTCATTTATCCAGGTGTAAACATACTTTCATTTATCCAGGTGTAAACATACTTTCATTTATCCAGGTGTAAACATACTTTCATTTATCCAGGTGTAAACATACTTTCATTTGTTCAGGTGTAAACATACTTTTATTTGTTCAGGTGTAAACATACTTTCATTTATCCAGGTGTAAACATACTTTCATTTATCCAGGTGTAAACACACTTTCATTTATCCAGGTGTAAACACACTTTCATTTGTACAGGTGTAAACATACTTTCAATTATTCAGGTGTAAACATACTTTCATTTGTACAGGTGTAAACATACTTTCATTTGTACAGGTGTAAACATACTTTCATTTGTACAGGTGTAAACATACTTTCATTTATCCAGGTGTAAACATACTTTCATTTATCCAGGTGTAAACATACTTTCATTTGTTCAGGTGTAAACATACTTTTATTTGTCCAGGTGTAAACATACTTTCATTTGTACAGGTGTAAACATACTTTCATTTATCCAGGTGTAAACATACTTTCATTTATCCAGGTGTAAACATACTTTCATTTATCCAGGTGTAAACATACTTTCATTTATCCAGGTGTAAACATACTTTCATTTGTTCAGGTGTAAACATACTTTTATTTGTCCAGGTGTAAACATACTTTCATTTATCCAGGTGTAAACATACTTTCATTTATCCAGGTGTAAACACACTTTCATTTATCCAGGTGTAAACACACTTTCATTTGTCCAGGTGTAAACACACTTTCATGTATCCAGGTGTAAACATAACAAAACTGAGAATATAAACAGAACATTTATTAGAATAAGCAATGTATTTGGTTCAACAATTACCTGTGGCGTTTTCCTCCACGTCAGTGAATGGTCCATCAGCACAGTATAGCTTGCTACGGTCTCCATCCATGGTGATACATTGTCGGACTGTCCATGTTAGATTGCAACAGAAGAATAGTGACCATACACATTGTAAAAAAAAAAGTAATGGAACCCTTTCATACCTCGTGGTATATAGGCAATACAGTGTTAGGCCTGTATTTTTCATTGACCGTCGGCACACGATGGGTGATGTGGTCATCATCACGCCGGCCGCCTTTACTTTCCCAGCGCATGTCTCGTACCCAGTTGAGGCTGGGTCGACCTGAGAGCCGTCGCGGTCGGGAATAATTCCACGCACACTGCGGGAGTTGAACCCATACCACCAGCCATGAGAAGTTAGTTCACTAACAACTATGCTACCGCGGCTCATACACATTGTGCATGCAAGCAAATAGTACATACGAACGTATCAACAAAGGGAGATAAGTTTATATTGTGGAGTAATACCGTAGACAAGGTAGATAACTAATAGATTAAAATCTTACTATAACGTTTAAGTTGCATGTTGTAATATTGAATGCTAAATTAAACCTGCTGCCTTGTTGGTTTTGGCTGGGGACAGCAAAGGCTAACGGAGAGCGAACCCAGTAAATGCTAGTTGAAATCGAACACGACGGCGAAGGATAAGCACCTGAGCTCCAATAGGTACTGAAGGCTGTGCACGTACATCCCATTCTTGATGTTTAGCTGCTTATATATCATAATAGAATGATAAAAGCGGCATAAGAACGATCACGAGAGAGAGAGAGAATGATAAATTGTTTAAGACAGGAGAGACTCTCAGATATGGTACGATACTACAGTATAACTAAGTAGATGGCGTACCAGCGCCGGGTTAGCCTAGTAGCAGAAGTAGCAAATGCTACGGACCCCGCGCTTCTGGGGGTCCCAAGCCTATGTGACAGAGATGAAAAGGAAAAAAATAACCAAGATGTTATATCAAAAACACGCAAAATGTCTGAATTTTTAAATGTTGTGTGTAATGGTGCTGAATCCAAAGAAATCGAAGCAGAAAACACAGAAGTCTCGTCTCACTGTGTAATAGATGAAGGCAGTGCTATAGAAGAATCATCATTATCAATATCACCATTAAGAAACTCTTCACGATTTAGTCACATTTTCCACAAGACAAACTGAAGTCGAATGTACAGCAAGTCCTCCCAATTTAGCCACATCATCTTCAAGCCGAAGAGAGGCAGAAAGCACAGCACATGCTTTCAATGTAGTAACATCTTCTACAAGCCCAAAAAAACAAAACAACGAAAGTAAAATGTACTCCAACGATATTGGTGAATGGTCAAGCAACTTCAATCGAGATTATTAGATTGCGGAAGGAAATAGCGAAGTGCAACATATGAACAGTTATTTCTTGTCTTATTATAAAAAAAAAAAATAATAAAAAAAAAAAAAAAACATACGATAAAGAAAACAATCCAAGATTTTGTCAAAAGTCGTTTTTCACATATACACATAAACCAACATACAAAACTCATGTAAGAGATTGGTTGTGTTATTCAGAAACTAAAGGACAACTTTTCTGTTTTGTTTGCAAAGTTACTGATTCAGGTTGTTCGTAACTGTTTACAAAAGAAGGATTTGACTACTGGAAAAACGCAAATAATTTGTTGAAAAGACATGAAGAAAGCACCTCTCATAGACAAGCGATAATTTCGCTGTTAGTTTGCAAAAAGAAGGATGCGCGTGTCCAGTGGCGGCTCGCGGTCATTTTTATGGTGGGGCCGGCAAAAATTTCGGTAAAATTGGGGTTTTGGAGTATTTACTTTTTCTTGTCTATTCCGGAAAGTTATTACCGCTTTCTCTCTCTCTCTCTCTCTCTTTCTCTCTCTCTCTCTCTCTTCTCTCTTCTCTTTCTCTCTCTCTTTATTTCTCTCTATTTCTCGAGTCGGCGATTACCGCTTAGATTGATGTACCAGATTTCTCCATAAATTCTGCTTTCATGTGGAAATCTGATTCATGCAGCATTAGCACGGGTGTATTTCATCACACCTTTAGCGCCATTTGGAGCTATAGTGCTTATCCTTCGACGATGTGTCCGGTTTTAGCCAGCGTTTACTGGTGTCGCTCTCCGTCGCCTCGGGCTGTTCCCAGCCGAGCTGTAAGGGAGCAGGTTGCTATTTTCTTTTAGGGTAGCTACCCTTAGACAACCATCTCTCCTGGGTTGTTGAGCGTCATCTGCTCAGTTTACCAGTCATTTTTTGGACTGCTTGGTTTGCCTGCCGTCCAGTTTTGTGTACGGTTTGCTCCACTAGCCTTTGATTGTCCCCAATCAACTACAAGGCAGTAGTAGTTATTTGCGAGAGGAAACACGGTTATAGCTCTCTTGATGGAGACCCATTCTTCGAGGCTCGCCACCTTGCGTTTCTTTTTGGTGTCCATTTCTGCTTGTGCCTTCGTCCACCGACTGGGCCCGTCCCTTTTTTTCCGTCACTTGTGCTCACATTGTTCTACTGGGCGATACGTCACCCATTTCTAGCTCACTGTGCACAGTGCACAGTTCATCACCATTCGGTAGGAACTTTTGCACTGGATTCAAGTCTCTGCTGGGCTTTCCAGTATTTCTGCACAATTGGGTCGTCCGCTGACCCCTACGTTTGCCACGCCTTTTCATCGCTCTATCATCAGCACCGTGCATGTCTGTCCTTACCGGTCGGCTCCCCTGTGTATCGTCCGTATGCGTGTTCGCTCTACTTTGGTGCCTGCTCACCGTGTTTATCTGTTTTCTCACCGTGCTCACATTTACTATCCCTCAATACTGTCATGACATGCAACTCAATTCGAGCTTCCACCTCGTGGCTCCGAGTTTCGCCCCATATGGGCCCAGTCTCTTCATCCCTTTATGTTTATTTGTTCAGCTTTTCCCATCGGCCGGGAGAGATGTGCATTAATAGTCACTCTGGGATTCTGCTTGTCTGTGTTGCTAGCGGATCTCATTCAATGTAACTGCATGTCTGCATCACTACTTATACCAGAGTAGCTCTCCCTCGATCCCTACGCGCTTAGCCAGATAAAAACCGTTGTATGTTTCCAGGGTCACCACGTGTAAGTGATGTAGGATCATATTATTTGCGAAATTAAGAAATGCAAGTACTATTCAGTATCACTGTCTACTCCAGACATTTCGTATGTGGATCAACTCACTCTAATAGTGCTGAAATGTTTATTTCCACACAAGCTGTCTACGCAGAATACTAAAAATAAACTGGCAGGACAAAATTCCAGACAGCGAAGTCCTCACAAGAGCAAATATCCCAAGCGTCAACACCCTGTTGCAGAAGGCCCAACTGAGATGGGTCGGTCACGTTGCTCGAATGCCTGATAAACGCATCCCAAAACAGTTGATGTATGGCGAGCTTGAAGGGGGCAGACGTTTAGCTGGTGGACAGAAAAACGCTTTAAAGACACTCTTAAAGTGTCTCTGAAATGCTTCGATATAGACAATACGTGCTGGGAATCCTTGCGCAAGATCGCCAAATGTGGCGCTGTAACAACAAAAGAGGAACCCGAATAGCTGAGAATCATCGTATTGTTGAGTCACAGAGAAAACGAGCAGCGCGAAAGACAGAGCACACAACACGCACATGTCTAACCTTGATCATGTATGCCCCACCTGTGGTCGGGGATTATGTTCTAGGATTGGACTCTACAGTCACCTCCGCACACACCAGAGAGGTGCAACAGTACACGTCTGAGATTGTTGTCATCATCGCTTGCGATGGACGGATATTAATAGTACGCTGTGTGTTACCACGGCCAACTATATTTAACCTATTTATAGAGAAGGTCGTGGTCTCTATACATTCTTTTTCACTTCTACCTATCGATGGGGCATTCTTACAAAAGCACTGGAAGATACAGGTTCAAAACTCTAGACTTTGAAGAGACTGTCGGACACCAGGTGGTCTGCCCGAGCTGATGCGACAAATGCACTTTTATGTGGTTTTACCACTATCAAACAAGTTTTGGATGGCATCTCAAATAACATGGATCAAAAGGTAGAGTGTTGTAATCAAGCGTATCTGCTAGTTTTGGAGATTAGTAAGTTGGAAACGGGAATAGTTACCATTTTATGGAACGGAATTCAAGAACGCATTCAAGTGTCTAACGCTTCATTACAGTCACCTGGTCAAGACCTTAACACGGGATATGCCCTTTATGAATCGTTACACGGGAACGTTACACTGTCAAGAATATCAGCAACAAACTTCAAGACGACGCAAGCGAAATACTAAGTACGACGATTTCAGCTGCTTCTACTACGCTCGATGAAGTTGTAGAAAATCAAACACCCAAACAAAAATTTGAAAGTCAGGTGTTTATTGTCATAATTGATAATGTACTGTCTGCCTTAGCTAAACGCATGGAAGCGTACCATAGAGTGACTGATGTATTTGGAATTCTTCGGCAGTTAAAATCTCTTACAGCAGAAGAGATCTTGAAAAGAACTCCAAATATTGTCAGCTCTTACAAAGAGAATTTGGAAGAAAGTCTAGGCGACGAGCTTATGCAGTTCGCTGAACTTCTTAAAACTAATGTAGCTGCTGCTATTAACAACGAAAAGCATGAGACTCTTGAACTGCAATTTTATAAACTTATAATGGAAAATTCATTAGAGTCATGTTTTCCAAATGTAGAAATAGTCTTACGAATTTACTTGTCTTTAATGATTACTAACTGCAGCGGAGAACGTTCTTTTTCGACATTAAAGCATATAAAAGTGAGTTAGGGAACATGATGGCACAAGATCGTCTAAATAACCTCACCTTAATGAACGTTGAATGTAATTTACTTTAGAGAAATTGATTTGTTTAGTATTATCTCTAAATTTGCTCACATTAAATCGAAACAAGTTTGTTTGTAATAGTTGTGTTTTATTATTTATTATCATACAAAAACTAGGGCCCGCTCTAAAATTTGCTACAGGCCCCGCGCTAGCCTAATCCGGCACTGTGGTGTACTATAACTTATATTTTCTATTTGCAAAATCTGACTAACTGAACAAACTGAACAGAGAAGTTCTTCGTCATTGATGCTAGTGCAGTCCAATTCTGAGCACGTAAAACAATCCGCAGGAACGTACACCCAAGCTTTTCAATGTTACATATACATGAGGTTAGATACGGAAAGAAGAAAACACTACCAAAATTTCCATCGACAATCTCCCACTAAAACATGTCAAAGACTTTACATACATAGGGAACGGTTTTTTTTCAGCAAACGGAAGAATAACTAACGAACAATCTAACACATTTTCAACAAAGCAAATCAAATGAAAGGACAAGTGGCGAATATACTAAAAATGCAAACATGTCACCATGAACACACGAAGAGCAATTCTCAACGATATTATTCTACCTACATTATGATATCAGTGCCAAACATGGACATTGACATCAAATAATAGAAGAAAACTAGTCACAACAGAGATGAAGTGTCTACGCAGAATGCTGGGGGTAACAAGAAGAGACCGGTTGAGAAATGAAAACATTAGGAAAAAAGTGGGTACAACATTAATACTAAACTTCATCAAGAAGCAACAAATTAAATGGTTCTGCCGCAAAAGCAGATTACCAGCAGACAATGCGCCTCAAAGAGCAATGTTACTCCGATACAGTGGATACAAAACAAAAGGCCGGCCTCGCAGAAGGTGGACCTCAGAGATAACAGAGGCGAAGAAAAACACTGTTTATGAAGCCCACACAAAAGCCTGTTCTAGAAATCTCTTCTTATCCTGACGCTGTGAGGTCAAACAGGATTAGAGAGAAGACAAGAAAGAAGATAAATAATCTAAGCGCTACTAGTGCCCGTCTGCCCAGCGTGTTCGTAGCGCGTTGGACTACGGGTGACTATCCCTCTGTGTGTGCGGGTTCAATTCCGCGGGATGGCAGAAAAGGCACAGATTCCCCAGATTTACGGTGTTCGTGGCACCGAACCGAAGGGTTACGATGTTCATGACACCGAGCCGAAGAGCTGAAAAGCTCAAGTGCTTCTGGATCGGAAAAAGCACTGCTAGTTCATTCAAGAAGTAAAGACAAGATAGATAACACAGGCGTATACTATTACTTAGTGACAACTATTATAAGAAAGAGAAGATGGAGATATGTTGGACACACCTTGAGAAGAAATGATCAACGAATATCAAAGCAGACATTGAAGTGAGATGCAAAGGGTTCAAGAAAGAGAGGTCAACCTAAGGAGACCCTGAAGCAAACTTTGCTGAGAGAGGCAAGATATATCGGTCTCAGTTCCATGGAGGAGATTGAGCGAGTTGTCCAGGATAGAGCGGTATGGAGAAATTACTTGCAGGCCCTATGTAACGTATAACGGTACGAGATGAATTATTATTATTATTATTATTATACTATTACTTCTGGTCTTTAAGTCAGTTATTGACAACTTGAACTTTATAAAACTACCCGAATTTGGTAGCTCACAGTGTAATAATTGTTATACAGGGTGTTCAACTTAAAAGCAGTCCCAGTGATAAATAGAAATTTGCCAGGTACGCATTGCATCTCGTATATTTACTATTTAAACCGGTTCTGACTAGCTTGTCCTACGTCACATATGTTCATCGTCCCTTCCCGCACTACAATTACACACCATCACACAACCTTGATCTATACTACGTCATAACTGAACCTTCTCATTTCCATACATATATGCCAGATTAACTCCATTCACAGACTGCTTTTAAGTTGAACACCCTGTATAATATTTTAGCAATCAAATATCTGAACCTATTATGGTGTTAAAACATTTCAAATTAGTATTCACGTATATTCATATTGCGAGTTTTACACTTACTAAACACGTTATACGTCGGACATTTTAACATGCATTCATTTGTTATTTAGATTCCCAAACTTTTTCGGCCCGCCGCCCATTTTACAGGACATAAACTTTGTAACGCCTCCTCCTCATTATAACAGTTTGTCAACGCCTCCTCTCCCCTCTTACATATATATACATGCTCTATTTTCACTTTGGTGTAGAAAATTGATATATATTTCTGTAATGCATGGTCAATTTTCAAATGATTATATACATGAAATAGAAAATTGATGAAAAAAGGGATCGTGTAAGATGGGCATAAGATGAATTAAAATACAGAATTCACATTTTTAATGATTATTCAATCGCAAAATCACGAGAAAAAATGCCCCCAAGTGCTTCTGAATCCATTTCGCCCTCCCTTCCCCTTCCCCCAACCCCCCCTCATGGAAGACTTCAACGCCACTGCGGGGCGGTACCGCCCACTTTGGGAACCCATGATTTATTAGAACGCCTCTGAGATAATATCACACCATTTCTAGTCCACATTTAAATACATTTCTCAGAAACAAAATCCTAACAGACAAGTCATGTGATATTGTTACTCACCGCCATCACGTTTTGGATGATTGATGGAGATGTCGTTTATGCTGACTTGACCGAACATTGACCAGAATAGACTTAAGAAAGTCTGCTGCAATCTGAGATGACGTCATGTAGACAATTTAAAAGATAAATCTGAACACGAGATACGTACAATTTATACGAGCAATAACATTACAATTAACAACATAATTACAATTTGTACGGTCAATAACATTACAATTAACAACATACTTACAATTTGTAAAGGGCAATAACATACAATTAACAACATACTTACAATTTGTAAGGGCAATAACATTACAATTAACAACATACTTACAATTTATATGGACAAACAGAATCAACAACAATACAATTAGAAGAAACAAAAAATAAATGAATTTATTTTGTTGTCTATTGTCTTTCCCCAGGTGAATGATGGAGCCGGTTGTCCACTCTTGCCTAAGCGTAGGGTGGAGCTTTAATTTGCGTTCTAGCATGTTGCGTAGGTGGGAGCTTTAATTTGCTTTCTAGGCACTGCCGTTAAGCGTAGGGGTGGAGCTTTAATTTGCGTTCTAGGGCACTGCCGTTAGCGTAGGGTGGAGCTTTAATTTGCGTTCTAGGGCACTGCCGTTAAGCGTAGGGTGGAGCTTAATTTGCGTTCTAGGGCACTGCCGTTAAGCGTAGGTGGAGCTTTAATTTGCGTTCTAGGGCACGCCGTTAAGCGTAGGGTGGGAGCTTTAATTTGCGTTCTAGGCACTGCCGTTAAGCGTAGGGGTGGAGCTTTAATTTGCGTTCTAGGGCACTGCCGTTAAGCGTAGGTGGAGCTTTAATTTGCGTTCTAGGGCACTGCCGTTAAGCGTAGGGGTGGGAGCTTTAATTTGCGTTCTAGGGCACTGCCGTTAAGCGTAGGGGTGGGAGCTTTAATTTGCGTTCTAGGGCACTGCCGTTAAGCGTAGGGGTGGGAGCTTTAATTTGCGTTCTAGGGCACGCCGTTGCGAGGTGGAGCTTAATTTCGTTCTAGGGCACGCCGTTGCGTAGGGTGGGAGCTTTAATTTGCGTTCTAGGGCACGCCGTTGCGAGGTGGGAGCTTTAATTTGCTTCTAGGCACGCCGTTAAGCGTAGGGGGAGCTTTAATTTGCGTTCTAGGGCACGCCGTTGCGTAGGGTGGAGCTTAATTTGCGTTCTAGGGCACGCCGTTGCGTAGGTGGGAGCTTTAATTTGGTTCTAGGGCACGCCGTTGCGAGGTGGAGCTTTAATTTGCGTTCTAGGGCACGCCGTTGCGAGGTGGGAGCTTTAATTTGCGTTCTAGGGCACTGCCGTTAAGCGTAGGGGTGGGAGCTTTAATTTGCGTTCTAGGGCACTGCCGTTAGCGAGGGTGGGAGCTTTAATTTGCGTTCTAGGGCACTGCCGTTAAGCGTAGGGTGGGAGCCTTTAACTTTGCGTTCTAAGGGCACTGCCGTTAAGCGTAGGGTGGGAGCTTTAATTTGGTTCTAGGGCACGCCGTTAAGCGTAGGTGGGAGCTTTAATTTGCGTTCTAGGGCTAAATGAGTCGCTCTTGTTGTGTTATATCCATGTTTATTTAGTGCGGTCTTGTTATTGTCTATCCATCTTTTTCTTGGTATTCCCTTGGCTCTAGTCTGTAGCCTAGGGGTTAGTGACTCGGTCTATTAACCTCGACGTTCTGAGTTCGAATCACGCTGCGGACAATTTGGTTGCAAATTGTTTCGCGTGGATTTTAACAAAGGACGATGGCACCACTCGTTCAGAAAGCAATGGCAAACTACTGAACGTAATAATGCCTAGAAAAATCACAAACAGCGTTACAAAGCTGGGGTTGATTCGCAAAGTCTTGTAAAGGATATGTAATTAACCGTTTAACCTGTTATTAGTGGTTGGTTCGCCCGTGTGTTGCCACGGCTCACAAGGGGAGCAAAGAATAGTACCACTGTGACCTACAAGGCATGTCGTAAGAGGTGACTGAGGTAGGGACTAGGGCAGCTACCCTAGTAAATAAAAGCGTCGCAGAAATCGGATATGCTGGCCTACTTGTAGGTGCATAACTGGCACAACGTACAATCGCTCTTAGGTTCAGATCACATACAAATCATAAAGAGTGGTTAATAAGTGATCGATATGGAGCGTTCGAAGAATGAAGTGGTTGGTTGTATTCCATTCTCATTAAACGAACTTGTAAATAAATGAATTACATCCATTGAAAAAGACATTCAGTTATTCGCTTTCTTTATCAGAAATCTACATCAGCATTTTTATCAGCCTTTATGAGACTGGTGGTAAGGGATTCCTTTTCTTCTTCTTCGATTTCTGATCATTCACTTAATCCAATGTGAACCACAAAACTGAGCATTTATCTTCAGGTTTTTCACGTTTCCCAAAAGTTTTTTTTCATTTTCAGATCTACTGGGTGTGACCACATGTTGTTTTTAGCTCACACAGGAGAGAACAAAAATTGTGTAAAACATGACATGAAAATCAACAACACTAAAACAGAAATAATGAATATGGGAAGAAAACATAATAATCTAGACATCCATGTCAATGGCACTAAAATAAACCAAGTGAAAGAATTCAAATACTTAGGAAGCATATTCACAGAAGACGGAAAACTGGATAGAGAGATAGAGGCTAGAGTACAAAAAGCAAATGCTGTAACCTACCACCTAGCCCCATTGTTAAGGCACCCACAAATTTCACAGGCAGCTACGCAACAGATGATCAACAGCATTTTTATACCTACTTTGTGTTACAGAGCCAAACATGGACATTGAGCAAAGCGCAGTCACAAAAATAACTACATGTGAAATGCGTTGCCTGCGAAAAGTTACCAACAACACAAGAAAAGACAGAATCACCAACATCAGCATAAGAAGGAAAGTTGGCACAAAACCGTGCTTGAATTACATAGATAAACAAAGAATGAAGTGGTTTGGCCACTTAATAAGAATGCATCCAAACTCCACAGTATACAGAGTCTTCTACAACAGAACATCGGGAAAGAAGGCAAGAGGAAGACCACGGAAAAGATGGTTAGATGGCGTAGCAGAATCCCGTGAAAGAGCAAAGATAACAATCACACAAGCCACCAGAATAGCGCAAGACAAAAACAGAAAACCACGACACTGGGCAACAACCCGGTAGCAGTGTGACGACACGGGCAACAACCCGGTAGCAGTGTGACGACACTGGGCAACAACCCGGTAGCATTGTGACTACACTGGGCAACAACCCGGTAGCAGTGTGACGACACTGGGCAACAACCCGGTAGCAGCGTGACGACACTGGGCAACAACCCGGTAGCATTGTGACGACACTGGGCAAGAACCCGGTAGCAGTGTGACGACACTGGGCAACAACCGGTAGCAGTGTGACGACACTGGGCAACAACCCGGTATCAGTGTGACGACAAAAGAAGAAGAAGAAGAAGAAGGAGAGGACAGTCTTGCTGGAGATATTTCGGTGTTTGTTCCACTTGTTGACACTGACAGAGGGTTGTTTGACTAACGTCTATTCTATGTAAGTATATGTTGAGTCTTCAGTGTCCGACGGGTATGTAGTCGAAATATAATAACCTATATAAGGAAATGATGCCTTCACGCAAGAATCATAGGCGCCATATTAGGCATCATGACCGCTCGAGTGGTAACCGGGGCCTAAATTTGAGGTGTAAGGAATAGAACCACTGTTACCTGCAACGCATGTCGTAAGAGGTGACTAAGGAGGTTTGATGAAATCGGATGCACATGTCCTAAACGAGTAGAAGTCTAAGCGTTTAGGGGCCTACCAAACCAATGTGCAACGTATACACGTTCTTGGCAAAGATCAAACATATCACAAAGAGGGATTAAAATTGATCGTAAAGAACGAACGCAAAGAAGAAGAAGAAGAAGAAGGAGCGCCATGATTACACCTGAATTCGTAGAGATGAAACTTCACAAAAATAATTTATAATCAGCTTCTTTATTAACTTTAGCACTAAACAAAAATAATTTGTAATCAGCTTCTTTCTAACTTAGCACTAGCAAAATAATTTGTAATCAGCTTCTTTCTAACTTAGCACTAACAAAATAATACAAAAATAAAATGTTACAAATACACTAAATATCGGACCCAGCCGCTGATTGTGCGGGACGGAAGTATGCGAAGAGTATTTTTTTACGAAGACTGTGTGACACATCAAGCGTCACGATGGCCTGGAAAGAACAATTCTAGAGGGCAGGGTCCCAGACGAGAGACGGAGGCAGACCAAGAAGAAGATGGCTACAAGATATTAAAGAAACCATGAACATGACCATCGACGAAGTGGGTGAGCTGGCAAGAGACAGAGTGAATTTCAGATGTGCTGCAAAGAGAGCAACGTCCTATAAAGGATACGCACCTTGATGATGATGATGTGTGACCATGTGAAGGGTAAAGATTTAGAGCGTTTGTATTACAATGGAGAGACCAGGGTTTACCGTCCAGGTACCCACACGCTCCATGCAATAGTGTAAACTAAAATGAGTTCCTTGTGAAAGGTGTAAAGTGATTAGAGCGTTTGTATTACAATGGAGAGACCATGGGTTACCGTCCAGGTGCCCACACGCTTCATGCAATAGTGTTAAACAAATGAGTTCTATTTTTCTGTGTTAGGAAAAGAAAAGTTAGGAATGGACAGACAGCTTGGGAAGGAAAGGTAACGAAGAGGAAGTTAGGGGAATGGGAACCGGTCCAAGACAAGCATTAGAGGTCTCAATACTTGACAATATTACAGCGTTGTATGCTGTGTAATCACTTTGATAACTTTTTCATAGAAAGTTGAAATTGACTATCGACATAAACCAATGAAACGTTGACAGTTGGCATCAACCAATGAGAAATTGAAAACTGGTATCGACCAATGATATGACTATCGACACTAACCAATGAGAAGCTTACTATGGGCACTAACCAATGCAAAATTGGCTGTCGGTTTCAACCAATTAGAAGCTAATTATGCATATCAAATGTGAAATATAATCAATACTCACCCTTCAAACGCTTTAGCTGCATTCACAGCCACCAACTGTCCATTGAGAACCATCTTGATCTTCTGGGCTCCGTAGTACCAGTACAGGTTGTGAAGACCAACCATAAAGGCAAACAACACCTGGGAAGATATATATATATATACACTATGAAGGGAAACAACATCTGGGAATATATATATATATATATATATATATATATATACATACACACTCTTCTGTAACATTTTAATATAAGTGTTACAGAAGAGTCCTTCGTATATCTTGGACAGAGAAGAGAACAAATAGATTTATCCAGAAAGAACTCAAAATCAAAGAAAACTGGCTGATGCTACAAATAAGAAAGAGAAAAAATTGAGATATTTTGGACATATAAAAAGACATGAAGGGCTGAGAAGACCATCATGGAAGGAGGCATACCGGCAAAGAGAAGAAGAGGAAGACCACTGAGAAGATGGATTCAGGATGTAACTGATGGTTTGAACATGATGGCTGCAGAGCCAGGACATCTGGCCTATGAGAGAGAGAAATTCTGGAGGACTGTTGGGGTGGCAAAGTTCTGTTCAGGACAAGCTATTTGATGATGACACACTATGAAGGGAAACAACACATAGCAAGATTATGTACATACACATATACATACACACCTGGATCAAAGAAAGAGTAATATATTGTGATAATTGATTCAGAATGAAACGGTAGGGGCTAGCAACATTATTGGTCTGAACTAGTTTGATACGGAAAACACAGGGTGTTCAGGATAATTGCAACCCCATTGACAAATCGAAAGTTGCCAGTTACACAGTGAGTGGTGTTTATTTACTATTTAAATCGGTTCTGACTAGTTCGTCCTACGTCACATTTGTTCATCGCCCCTTCCCGCACTACAATTTACACCGTCAAACAACCTTGACCTACGTCATAACTGAACCTTCTCATTTTCATACATATATGCCAGATTAGCTCAATTCACAGGCTGCTTTTATCTTGAACACCCTGTATAACTGTAATAGTATGTTAATACTTTGGCGCAAGTCTTTCTGAGAAACTTGTTGTATTTACTTCATGTTTTGATTGATTGCAAACATGGAACAAACTGTGTGATTGATTGCAAACATGGACAAACTGTGATGATTGATTGCAAACATGGACAAACTGTGATGATTGATTGCAAACATGGACAAACTGTGATGATTGATACTTCTTTTCTTACGTGAAAATATCGACCACTTGTTAACCACTCTTTGTGATTTATTGATCTGAGCCTTAGATCGATTGCACTTTGTGCCAGTTATGCATCTACAAGTAGGCCAGCACATTCTGATTTTGCATGACACTTTTTATTTACATGAGTACCTTCTTATTGCACTACACTCAGTCGACATGCTTTGTTGAATCGCAGTGTTACTATTCTTGCTTCTTACGACATGCTTTGTAGGTCAGTGTTACTTTATTCTTTGTGCTCTCTTACGACATGCCTTGTAGTCGCAGTGTTACTATATCTTGCTCCTCTATCGACATGCCTTGTAGGTCGCAGTGTTACTATTCTTTGCCCCCACCCTTGCTAGCCCCGGCAACACACGGGTGAATTATTGGTACATCATTACATGGTAGTCTCGGTTAGTGTTAGTGGTTAAGTGGTTAAGTGGTTAAGTGGTTAAGCCGTTTGCCTTGCGTTACGAAGGTCGTGTGTTTGAATCTCTACCATGCCATATTGTTCACGAGTTCATTTTTTCTGAGTTTCCTTGTTGCCAGAGCTAAGGTTTTTGGTTGTTTTTCTTTCTTCAAACTTTCGAAGTGACGTGTCATTTTGTGCAGTGGAACCGTGTCATATTGAGAAACACGGTGTTAAAAAGACATTTTTCATCTGTATACTCTTTATTCGTTACACTATGGTCAATCAAGTGCCGTGCCTGCCGACGTAGGCAATCATGTCTCTCCACAACTCTCTTTGCTTGTTGCATGTAATACACTATGGTACAGACTTGAACTGTGAGTCTATGTGGCGTAGAGATTAGATGCTCAACTCTCGTTCCAAAGAAACTCGGTTTGCTCCCTCGTGGAGCCATCGGTATATTTTTCCAGAGATCATCGATCTGAGTGTAGGTACGATCAAGTTACTAGTCCTATCAGAGACGGACATTTTTTTTCCCGATCCAGAAGCACTTGAGCTTTTCAGCTCTTCGGCTCGGTGCCATGGACATCGTAACCCTTCGGTTCGGTGCCACGAACACCGTAAATCTGGGAATCTGTGGCTTTTTCTGCCATCCCGTGGAATTGAATCCGCACACACAGAGGCATAGTCACCCGTAGTCCAACGCGCTACTAAAACGATGGGCAGACGGGCATCAGAGACGGACATAAACGTAGGTTCCTTGTTCAAATTGAGCATGTAAAAGAGCCATTGGCAGTTCAAAATCGAGAAGAACAGGCTGGAAAGCAGCTGCCCGGGAAAAATTCATTAGAAAGGTTAACAAATAAAATTCCTACAAAATATTTTCCCCATCTTCTAAATGACATCGGGGACCCTCGCCGGTGCTACAGTTTCGGCTAGAAAAAGATAGGAGCACACATGGTTACTCACCTAAATAGTGTAATGAAGATAATCCTATCTATCAATCAATCAATCCACAGACTTGGAATACAAATAATAGATATAATAATAATAAAGCCCACATGGTCGTAGGAGTGTCACTGTGGAGACATCAGAACAAAAAGCACGCCATGAATCTCTGTCTTCAATTCATCAAGCGAGTGTGGAGAAAGTCGTGACCAGCTCTTGATGTTGTCAAACCATAATTTTCTCTGCCCTCATTTCTTTCTTCCACCCTCAACTGTTCCCTGTAGGATAGTCTTAGAGAGTGAGCTATGTCTCATCACATGCCCGAACCACGCCGTTTGATTTACGAGTTTACGAATTGCAAGTTTACGTCGTTTCACGATTGGCAAGAGTGGTACTTGTCGACCTGCAAGGTGGTTTATTTGATCTCTTACATAAATATTCGTCTTATGTTCTATGTAACTAATACGTAGTACCCGTCTGTAACACTTATATTTGTCTTATGTTCTATGTAACTAATACGTAGTACCCGTCCTGTAACTTATATTATATTTCAAGCCTGATTCTTCGTTCAGTTCTGTATTGAGCGTCAACGCTCACAACTGTAAACTCACAACAAGACAACAATAGCGTAGACTTACTAGTGTAAATAATACCATGAACTGGTAATATCTCAATCATTCTTCCAGGAGATCTGTGAGACCCAGACCCAAGCTGCATCAGCTGTGACGACAAAGCTGATAACATTCCATAGCAAACAGTACATCTGACACAATCTCAGGGTCATACTTCCATGAACAGCTGATGAGAACAATAATATTTGATATCAAACTAGAAACATGATACACACTAGAAACATGATACAAACTAGAACATGATACAACTAGAAACATGATCACACTAGAAACATGATACAAACTAGAAACATGATACACTAGAAACATGATCAAACTAGAAACATGATACACTAGAAACATGATACAACTAGAAACATGATACACTGAAACATTCAAACTGACATGAACGACATGAACAATAAACTATAAACTAACTGATACAACTAGAAACATGATACAAACTAGAAACATGATACACACTAGAAACATGATACACACTAGAAACATGATACAAACTAGAAACATGATACAAACTAGAAACATGATACAAACTAGAAACATGATACAAACTAGAAACATGATACAAACTAGAAACATGATACACACTAGAAACATGATACACACTAGAAACATGATACAAACTAGAAAAACACTGAAACATATACAACTAGAAACATGATACACACTAGAAACATGATACAACTAGAAACATGATACAACTAACATGATACAATAAAACATGATACACACTAGAAACATGATATCAAACTAGAAACATGATACAAACTAGAAACATGATACACACATAGAACATGATATCAAACTAGAAACATGATACAACTAGAAACATGATACACACTAGAAACATGATACAAACTAGAAACATGATACAACTAAACATTCATGAAACATGATACAACTAGAAACATGATACAACTAGAAACATGAACCTAGAAACATGATACTCAGAACTAGAAACATGATATCAAACTAGAAACATGATACACACTAGAAACATGATACACACTAGAAACATGATACACACTAGAAACATGATACACTAGAAACATTAAAACTAGAAACATGATACAACTAGAAACATGATACACACTAGAAACATGATACAACGAGAAACATGATACACACTAGAAACATGATACACACGAGAAACATGATACAAACTAGAAACATGATACACACTAGAAACTGATAGAGTACACATGAAACTGAATTCTTCTTCAAACGCTCCATATCGACCACTTGTTAACCACTTGTGATTTGTATGTGATCCAAGCCTAAGAGCGATTGTACTATGTGTCAGTTATGCAACTAAAGTAGGCCAGCACGTCCGATTTCTGTGACGATTTTTATTTACTAAGGTAGATTCCCTAGGCTCCTACCTCAGTTGCCTCATGCGACATGCCTTGTAGGTTGCACTGTTACTATTAGTTGCTCCCCTTGCGAGTCCAGGCAACACCCGGGCGACTGTGGTAGTCAAGTTTATTTTCTCAAGTCTGTTAATGTTCTTCTCAAGTCTTACATTCTGCATTTTTTTCTCCTTCAGACTTATTTATATTGCAGTATGTGCCGAGTCAGCCAGTGTACGGGCTTGCGTTATCTGAAACAGTACCACGGGCCAGTATATGGGATCAGAGGTTGAAAGGGTTAAGTCTGTGTTCATGTCCGTATAAAGTCTGTGTTCATGTTCCTATAAAGTCGGTGTTCATGTCCGTATAAAGTCTGTGTTCATGTTCCTATAAAGTCTGTGTTCATGTTCCTATAAAGTCTGTGTTCATGTTCCTATAAAGTCTGTGTTCATGTCCGTATAAAGTCTATGTTCATGTTCGTATAAAGTCTGGGTTCATGTTGGTATAAAGTCTGTGTTCATGTTCCTATAAAGTCTGTGTTCATGTTCCTATAAAGTCTGTGTTGATGTCCGTATAAAGTCTATGTTCATGTTCGTATAAAGTCTGGGTTCATGTTGGTATAAAGTCTGTGTTCATGTTCCTATAAAGTCTGTGCTCATGTTCCTATAAAGTCTGTGTTCATGTTCATATAAAGTCTGTGCTCATGTTCATATAAAGTCTGTGTTCATGTTCCTATAAAGTCTGTGTTCATGTTCATATAAAGTCTGTGTTGATGTCCGTATAAAGTCTATGTTCATGTTCGTATAAAGTCTGGGTTCATGTTGGTATAAAGTCTGTGTTCATGTTCCTATAAAGTCTGTGTTCATGTTCCTATAAAGTCTGTGCTCATGTTCGTATAAAGTCTGTGTTCATGTTCCTATAAAGTCTGTGTTCATGTTCATATAAAGTCTGTGCTCATGTTAAAAGTCTGTGCTCATGTTCATATAAAGTCTGTGCTCATGTTCATATAAAGTCTGTGCTCATGTTCATATAAAGTCTGTGTTCATGTTCATATAAAGTCTGTGCTCATGTTCATATAAAGTCTGTGCTCATGTTCATATAAAGTCTGTGTTCATGTTCCTATAAAGTCTGTGTTCATGTTCATATAAAGTCTGTGCTCATGTTCATATAAAGTCTGTGTTCATGTTCCTATAAAGTCTGTGTTCATGTTCATATAAAGTCTGTGCTCATGTTCATATAAAGTCTGTGCTCATGTTCATATAAAGTCTGTGCTCATGTTCATATAAAGTCTGTGCTCATGTTCATATAAAGTCTGTGTTCATGTTCATATAAAGTCTGTGCTCATGTTCATATAAAGTCTGTGCTCATGTTCATATAAAGTCTGTGTTCATGTTCCTATAAAGTCTGTGTTCATGTTCATATAAAGTCTGTGCTCATGTTCGTATAAAGTCTGTGTTCATGTTCCTATAAAGTCTGTGTTCATGTTCATATAAAGTCTGTGCTCATGTTCATATAAAGTCTGTGCTCATGTTCATATAAAGTCTGTGCTCATGTTCATATAAAGTCTGTGTTCATGTTCATATAAAGTCTGTGTTCATGTTCGTATAGTCTATTGTGTCATGTTCTATAAAGTCTGTGTCATGTTCATATAAAGTCTGTGTTCATTGTTTCTCTTGAAACCTGTGTCATGTTCTTAAGGTTTTAAATGTCATGTTAATTCTCACAAATGTTATAAAGTTGTTATTCTTTGAAAGACTTTTTGTTATTTGTAAAGTTTTATGAATTCTTGTTATTGGTGAAAATGCTGTTATTTGTGAATTTCTTTTAATTTGTCTTCTTAAATTAGTGAAATATTTTTGTAAATTATGCAAAAAATTCTTGTTAATTTGGTGAAAATGTTCTTGTTAATTTGGTGAAAATGTTCTTGTTAATTTGGTGAAAATGTTCTTGTTAATTTGGTGAAAATGTTCTTGTTAATTTGGTGAAAATGTTCTTGTTAATTTGGTGAAAATGGTCTTCTTAAATTAGTGAAAATCTTCTTGATAATTTGGTGAAAATCTTCTTGTTGAATCTGTGCGAAGATTCTTCTTATAACTGTTGTGACCTATTTCTGTGGTAATGTTCTTTTTCTTAAGTCTGTTTTCATGTTCGATTTCCTAAAGTTTGTGATTATGTTCTGCTGAAAACTGTTATTCTCTTTACTCTGTGCTCATGTTCTTCTTAAAGTTGGTGCTCATGTTTTTCTTATAGTTTGTACTCATGTTTTTCTTATAGTTTCTGCTCATGTTCTTGTTATAGTTTCTGCTCATGTTCTTCTTAAAGTCTGTTGTTCGTTTCGATTTTGTAAAGTCTGATTATGTTCTGTAGCCTGCTATCAGGCAGCAATAACTGACTAGCTATATTAGTTACACTTACATGCTTACATAACCTAGAAGTTACACTTACATGCTTACATAAAGTAGCTATATTAGTTACACTAACATGCTTACATAAAGTAGCTATATTAGTTACACTTACATGCTTACATAAAGTAGCTATATTAGTTACACTTACATGCTTACATAACCTAGAAGTTACACTTACATGCTTACATAACCTAGAAGTTACACTTACATGCTTACATAAAGTAGCTATATTAGTTACACTTACATGCTTACATAAAGTAGCTATATTAGTTACACTTACATGCTTACATAAAGTAGCTATATTAGTTACACTTACATGCTTACATAAAGTAGCTATATTAGTTACACTTACATGCTTACATAAAGTAGCTATATTAGTTACACTTACATGCTTACATAAAGTAGCTATATTAGTTACACTTACATGCTTCATAAAGTAGTATATTATTACAACTTACATGCTTACATAAAGAGATATTAGTTAACTACATGCTTCATAACCTAGAATTAGCTTACATGCCTACATAACTAGAAGTTACACTACATGCTACATAACCTAGAAGTTACATTACATGCTTACATAAAGTAGCTATATAGTTACACTTACATGTTATAAAGTAGCTATATTAGTTCACTACAGCTTCATAAAGCTAGCTATATAGTTACACTTACATGCTTACATAAAGTAGCTATATTAGTTACACTACATCTTACATAACCTAGAAGTTACACTTACATGTACAACTAGAAGTTACACTTACAGCTTACATAAGTAGCATAGTTAGTTACTTAATGCCTACATAAAGTAGCTATATTAGTTACACTTACATGCTTACATAAAGTAGCTATATTAGTTACACTTACATGCTTACATAAAGTAGCTATATTAGTTACACTTACATGCTTACATAAAGTAGCTATATTAGTTACACTTACATGCTTACATAAAGTAGCTATATTAGTTACACTTACATGCTACATAACCTGAAGTTACACTTACATGCTTACATAACCTAGAAGTTACACTTACATGCTTACATAACCTAGAAATTACACTTACATGCTTACATAAAGTAGCTATATTAGTTACACTTACATGCTTACATAAAGTAGCTATATTAGTTACACTTACATGCTTACATAAAGTAGCTATATTAGTTACACTTACATGCTTACATAAAGTAGCTATATTAGTTACACTTACATGCTTACATAACCTAGAAGTTACACTTACATGCTTACATAACTTAGAAGTTACACTTACATGCTTACATAAAGTAGCTATATTAGTTACACTTACATGCTTACATAAAGTAGTTATATTAGTTACACTTACATGCCTACATAAAGTAGCTATATTAGTTACACTTACATGCTTACATAAAGTAGCTATATTAGTTAAACTTACATGCTTACATAAAGTAGCTATATTAGTTACACTTACATGCTTACATAAAGTAGCTATATTAGTTACACTTACATGCTTACATAAAGTAGCTATATTAGTTACACTTACATGCTTACATAAAGTAGCTATATTAGTTACACTTACATGCTTACATAACCTAGAAGTTACACTTACATGCTTACATAACTTAGAAGTTACACTTACATGCTTACATAAAGTAGCTATATTAGTTACACTTACATGCTTACATAAAGTAGTTATATTAGTTACACTTACATGCCTACATAAAGTAGCTATATTAGTTACACTTACATGCTTACATAAAGTAGCTATATTAGTTACACTTACATGCTTACATAAAGTAGCTATATTAGTTACACTTACATGCTTACATAAAGTAGCTATATTAGTTACACTTACATGCTTACATAACCTAGAAGTTACACTTACATGCTTACATAACCTAGAAGTTACACTTACATGCTTACATAACCTAGAAGTTACACTTACATGCTTACATAAAGTAGCTATATTAGTTACACTTACATGCTTACATAAAGTAGCTATATTAGTTACACTTACATGCTTACATAAAGTAGCTATATTAGTTACACTTACATGCTTACATAAAGTAGCTATATTAGTTACACTTACATGCTTACATAACCTAGAAGTTACACTTACATGTTACATAACTTAGAAGTTACACTTACATGCTTACATAAAGTAGCTATATTAGTTACACTTACATGCTTACATAAAGTAGTTATATTAGTTACACTTACATGCCTACACAAAGTAGCTATATTAGTTACACTTACATGCTTACATAAAGTAGCTATATTAGTTAAACTTACATGCTTACATAAAGTAGCTATATTAGTTACACTTACATGCTTACATAAAGTAGCTATATTAGTTACACTTACATGCTTACATAAAGTAGCTATTAGTTACATACGCTTAACCTAGAGTTACACTTACATGCTTACATAACCTAAAGTTACACTTACATGCTTACATAACCTAGAAGTTACACTTACATGCTTACATAAAGTAGCTATATTAGTTACACTTACATGCTTACATAACCTAGAAGTTACACTTACATGCTTACATAAAGTAGCTATATTAGTTACACTTACATGCTTACATAAAGTAGCTATATTAGTTACACTTACATGCTTACATAAAGTAGCTATATTAGTTACACTTACATGCTTACATAAAGTAGCTATATTAGTTACACTTACATGCTTACATAAAGTAGCTATATTAGTTACACTTACATGCTTACATAAAGTAGCTATATTAGTTACACTTACATGCTTACATAAAGTAGCTATATTAGTTACACTTACATGCTTACATAAAGTAGCTATATTAGTTACACTTACATGCTTCATAACCTAAAGTTACACTTACATGCTTACATAAAGTAGTTATATAAGTTACACTTACATGCTTACATAACCTAGAAGTTACACTTACATGCTTACATAACTTAGAAGTTACACTTACATGATTACATAACTAAGTTACACTTACATGCTTACATAACCTAGAAGTTACACTTACATGCTTACATAACCTAGAAGTTACACTTACATGCTTACATAACTTAGAAGTTACACTTACATGCTTACATAACTTAGAAGTTACACTTACATGCCTACATAAAGTAGCTATATTAGTTACACTTACATGCCTACATAAAGTAGCTATATTAGTTACACTTACATGCCTACATAAAGTAGCTATATTAGTTACACTTACATGCTTACATAAAGTAGCTATATTAGTTACACTTACATGCTTACATAACTTAGAAGTTACACTTACATGCTTCATAACTTAAGTTAACTTACATGCTTACATAAAGTAGCTATATTAGTTACACTTACATGCTTACATAAAGTAGCTATATTAGTTACACTTACATGCTTACATAAAGTAGCTATATTAGTTACACTTACATGCTTACATAACCTAGAAGTTACACTTACATGCTTACATAAAGTAGTTATATAAGTTACACTTACATGCTTACATAACCTAGAAGTTACACTTACATGTTACATAACTTAGATTACATTACATGCTTACATAACCTAGAGTTACACTTTCATGCTTACATAACCTAGAAGTTACACTTACATGCTTACATAACCTAGAAGTTACACTTTCATGCTTACATAACTTGAAGTTACACTTACATGCTTACATAACCTAGAAGTTACACTTACATGCCTACATAAAGTAGCTATATTAGTTACACTTACATGCTTACATAAAGTAGCTATATTAGTTACACTTACATGCTTACATAAAGTAGCTATATTAGTTACACTTACATGCTAATAACCTAGAAGTTACACTTACATGCCTACATAAAGTAGTTATATAAGTTACACTTACATGCTTACATAAAGTAGTTATATTAGTTACACTTACATGCTCACATAAAGTAGCTATATTAGTTACACTTACATGCTTACATAAAGTAGCTATATTAGTTACACTTACATGCTTACATAAAGTAGCTATATTAGTTACACTTACATGCTTACATAAAGTAGCTATATTAGTTACACTTACATGCTTACATAACCTAGAAGTTACACTTACATGCCTACATAAAGTAGTTATATAAGTTACACTTACATGCTTACATAAAGTAGCTATATTAGTTACACTTACATGCTTACATAAAGTAGCTATATTAGTTACACTTACATGCTTACATAAAGTAGCTATATTAGTTACACTTACATGCTTACATAAAGTAGTTATATTAGTTACACTTACATACTTACATAACTAGAGTTACCTTACATGCTTCATAAAGTAGTTATATTAGTTACACTTACATACTTACATAACCTAGAAGTTACACTTACATGCTTACATAAAGTAGTTATATAAGTTACACTTACATGCTTACATAAAGTAGTTATATTAGTTACACTTACATGCTTACATAAAGTAGTTATATTAGTTACACTTACATGCTTACATAACCTAGAAGTTACACTTACATGTCTACATTTAGTAGTTGTATAAGTTACATAATGATTAACTAAACTAGATGTTTCTTACACTACTACGTAACCTAGAAATTACACTTACATGCCTACATAAAGCAGTTATATATATTACTTACATGCCTACATAAACTAATTGTAAAAATTACATAATGCTTACGTAATCTAGAAGTTACACTTACATGCTTCCATAAAGTAATTATGTGGCGAATGCCTGCTGTTCTTCACTTCCGAAATAAAGAAATCGAAATATGTTCGGTTGTTCTGATTTAGCAATGCTTTGGCTTTGTCCGTTCCATTGAATATTCTGAAGAATAAGTCAAACAGCATGAAGAGAGAATCAATCAACCTAAATTACTAAATGACAAGGAAACATTTCAGCAAGGACGTCATAAACAGACCTGGAGACGAAGTTTCAGTTTGGAATATCTTCATTGCACTCCGACATGTCCATATGTGCTCCGATCTCCTTCGCAATATCTCCAACAGCGTCCAGCGACTGACCGTACCAGTTCCATTTTGATTGATGAGCCTACTCATATACCTGTTATGATGTTATTTTTTTGCTACTCAAATTTTCAAACCCAACTCCTGCAATCTAGTAGTTGACGTGGATTGGTTTAAATGAAAATCTCTTTGCGACCACACTCTATGAGGGCGTTCAAAATATCAGATCTATCCATTGGCTGGCCGTCTGATATGGTGGCAGAGCCAGCCAGCCTGTCTGCTCTCTCATTGCCAACGATACCATGTGCCCCGAACGAAGATAAGCGTGATTCTGCAAATTGTTGAGGCTTGTATTGATTCAGTCCATTGCCTGCGCACCTAACCAGCCTCCACCTTGCGGATCATACTCAATGAATCACTCAGAATGCACGCATGAGTGTAATTTTGTGACTCCAGCCAACGTAAAGCATTAATCATCGCCAGTACCTCCATTGTCATGCTGCTTGTTGTCATATGAAATGCACCACTGGCCTCCTTGACCATTCTGTTACATGAGCTTGCAGAAAAGGCCCATGCGGACTTCTCGTGACGAATTGCCAATCCATCCGAAGACGAAGTCTTCTTCAGGAACTGAAGGGTGCTCGACTATCCTGGGAGATCATAAAGAAAACAGCCAGAGACCTAGGAAAAGTGGCCAACAACTGTTGAGGTCCTAACTCCATGAGGAGCGGAGAGGAATAAGTCAGTAAGTCAAGCTACTTCTTCTTCTTCTTTGCGTTCGTTCTTTACAACCAATTTTAATCACTCTTTGTGATATGTTTGATCTTTGCCAAGAACGTGTATACGTTGCACATTGGTTTGGTAGGCCCCTAAACGCATAGATTTCTACATGTTTAGGACATGCATCCGATTTCAGCCAAACCTCCTTAGTCGCCTCTTCCGGCATGCGTGGCAGGTAATAGTGGTTCTATTCTTTACACCCAAATTTGGGCCCCGGTAACCACTCAGGCGAGTCAAGCTACTATATATGGTTAAATTCACGCTGGCTGAAACCGGACACATCGCCGAAGGATAAGCAGCAGCGCTCCAAATGTTGCTGAAGATGTAACGCAAAACATACCAATGCTAGGGCTGCATGAATCAGATTACTACATGAATAGAATTTATGGGAAGTTCTGGTACGTCAGTCTGGGCGGTGATCTCGAGAGAGAGAGAGAGAGAGAATCACGACTGGTTATATATTTTCACAGAACAGTGATTGTTGTGAGACCATGTGAGACCATTCTTCTTCTAGTCTTCCTCGTTGTCTTCTTATATTCTTCGTTCAGATAATTGTTCCACGCTAAATCATCAAATTTGCCATTTATACTTCAGACTGTAAACTTTTGTCACAACTGTCAATCTCATTTCATCACAGCTGTCACTCATCTACCTGCAAGTCGCTCACAGTCAACACACTGTCACCTACGTGTAGGTTGTTCACATACAACACATCCGTCACTCATCTACCTGTCAGCCTCTGACATACAACATATCTGTCCCTCCCCTATCTATCGACCGCTGACATACAACACACCTGTCCCTGACTTACCTGTCGACCTCTGACATACAACATACCTGTCACTCCTCTACCTGTCGACCTCTGACAAACAACACACCTGTCACTCACCTACCTTTCGGCGTCTGACATACAACATACCTGTCACTCATCTATCTGTCGACCTCTAACATACAGCACACCTGTCACTCACCTACTGGTCGATCTCTAACATACAACACACCTGTCACTCACCTACCTGTCGATCTCTAACATACAGCACACCTGTCACTCACCTAACTGTCGATCTCTAACATACAACACACCTGTCACTCACCAACCTGTTGACCTCAGACATACAACACACCTGTCACCAACCTGTCGATCTCTAACATACAACACACCTGTCACTCACCTACCTGTTAGCCTCTGATACTTTGTACTCTGTAAAAAACCTGAGAACGTACGACGAGAGATACATAGATAAGACAGCGAAGTCCATGGCGTTATAGTAGTCCATGATATATGATCTTCCACCGGAGCTGTAGATTTGCTTACACTCTATCCATAATAAACCTAGGATATATTTGACAAGTTACTAGTAGAAAACTTGTCAATGTACAAAATGTTGCATGAATAAGAAGTGTGATTTATTGTAAACTACAGTATCAAGCAGTGGCGGCTCGTGGTCATTTTTCTTAGTGGGGCCAGACACAGATTTTCGAAAAAGTATGGCTTTTTGAGTATTTACTATTATTTGTCTATTCCGGGAAGTTATCCCCCTTTCGGTTTTTGGTGGAGCCGGGCCCCACTGGCCCTTAATGACGAGCCGCCCCTGGTATCAAATTGAAGTTTAGTTAATGAATAATACGTTAAATACTGCTCCGCCAGTGTTTTGATGGGGCTCGCAATTGGAGCAAAGAATAGTACCCCTGCGGCTTACAAAGCCACTGAGAAGCGACTGAGGTAGGGACACAGGGAAACTACCCTTATAAATAAAAAGCGACGCAGAAATAGGATAGCTGGCCTACTTGTAGGCGTATAACTGGCACAACGTACAATCGCTTTTAGGCTCGGATCACATACAAATCACAAAGAGTGGTTTAACAAGTGATTGATATGGAGCGTTTGAAGACAAAATTACTGCTCGAGAAAGTATTTTTCAGTGACGGCATTAGTTTTTTTGTTCATTGTTTTCCCATCACCTGTGTATGCGCAAATGAAGCGGGTTTTTAAAACAATGGACGAAATTTGAATAATAATAGGTAACTTTGTAGATAAATAAACAAGGGGACTGCTATGAGCAGTTGATAGAGCTGAGCCTGCTAGCCGTGAGACGCCTCATACTCGAGCATTCGAACCACTGTCCGGCATTTGTTCGAGTCCTGGTCTTACTCAGATGATAACGTGAGTACCTCGAAGTCGGAGAAAATCTGCCTGTATGGCGAGGAATACTAATTACGAGTACATTGAGCACACGGCTGCCAGTGTAGAATTTACAATGAGCTGCGTTTAAGAAATTGGAAACGATTTCACGCAAAATCAGTTTCAGAGATGAAACTTCGTCTGATTAAAGCGACGAAAAAAAAACCTACATTTTCACAAACAAGTATCAGAATGTGAAAGAATAAATTAGAACAGTAAAGATCAGAATCATCAATCAATTTTGATCAAATTCGACACTGAAACAAAATGGCGCAGTCTGCGCTGACCAAACGACAACAAGCTGGCGCAGACTGCAGGAGAATAACATGGAAATATAGTGTTAGAGTCATGGTTTCAACTTCCAGCAATGTATTGCCCCTAAATAGATGTGTTCCTATGTCACCAAACACTGCTCAAACATAAAGATATGAAGGAATGTCGCATGAGGTGAGAAGCAATTGGTAGAAAGACTGCAGAATGACAACAATAGAAAGCTCAAGTGAAAACAGGACACAAAGAGGATTAATTTGTATGACTGTGTGATCTCTTCCAGGGGGTCTATGTAGCTAAGTGGTTAAGTCCTTTGCCTTGTGAGTCGAAGGTTGTGAGTTCGAGTCCGGACCTCGCCATTCTGTTCACGAGTGCAGTTTTTTCAGAGACCCTTAGGATTGTTGCTGAAGCTACGGAATTCGTGCTTTGTGCAATACTCTCGGCAGGTTGCGCGCCAGTTCTGCGGAGAGGGACCGAGCCGTATGGGATACAACCCGGTGCAATGAAGTCAATCCTAAAAGAAGAGAAGAAGAAGAGGAGAGATCTCTTCCTGTGACTCCAAGAAATTCTCCAACAAAGACTGGGTCGAACACAATGAAACAACTCTCAGCTTCCTAATTGAAGCAAAGAAAAGAGCTCTAATAAATTAAAAAAAGAACCAGTCGCAAAAATTTAAAGAGCCGTATTCAGCACACACAATCTCTGTGGTCCAACTTTTTGCGGTGACTGCCTTTTGCGTTGTATTCACTGTATCGGAGTAGCATTGTTTTTTTTAGATGTACTGTCTGTTAGTAATCTGCTTATGTGGCCAACCCATTTAATCTGTTGTTTTTATGAATTTCATACTGATTGTGTGCCATTTTCTTCCTGATGTCTTCATTTCCAAACTGGTCTCTTCTTGTTACTCCCAGCATTCCGAGTAGACACTTCGAGCAGTGTAATATTATAGTTATAACTACGTAAGCGAGACAAGGGCAGTGTATAGCAGACACACAAGAGAACTAAGCCACATCCACACAAGCTGTCTACGCAGAATACTAACAATGAAGTGGCAGGACAAAAATCTAGATAGCGAAGTCCTCACAAGAGCAAAGATCCCAAGCGTCAACACCCTGTTGTAGAAGGCCCAAGTGAGATGGGTCGGTCACGTTGATTAGATGCCTGATAAATGAATCCCAAAACAGTTGATGTATTGCAAACTTGAAGTGGCTGGTGGACAGAAAAATCGTTTTAAAGACACTCTTAAAGTGTATCTGAAATACTTCGATATAGACACCACGTGCTGGGAATCCCTGGCGCAAGATCGTCAAATGTGGTGCTGTAACAACACAAGAGGAACTCGCATAGCTGAGAATCATCGTGCTGTTGAGGCACAGAGAAAACGAGCTGCGCGAAAAGACACAACACACAACACGCACATGTCTAACTTGATCGATCAGGCCGGATATTCAGTAGATGCAGTCGAAATGCCGCCCCACACATGTCTAACTGATCATGTATGCCAGACCGTGCGGTATATTTTCTCAGTATGATGAAGTTGAAATGCCCACAGTTATATCGTACATGTATATTTTCAGATGATGCCTAAATGCCGCCCACACATGTCTAACCTTGATCATGTATGCCAGGACCGTGCGGTATATTTTCTCAGTATGATGCAAGTCTTCGAAATGCCGCCCCACACATGGTTTTCCCTTAAAATAACCACCAATTGTAAATGTGTTTTGATTGATTATGCCGCCCCTCTTAAGATGCCACCCCTCTTAAGATCCCGCCTGATGCGCCCACCTCTCTGCATCATAGCACGGCACGGTCCTGATGTATGCCTCACCTGTGGTAGGAGATTGTGTTCTAGCTTTGGACTCTACAGTCACCTCCAAACACACCAGAGAGGTGCAGCAGCATAGTCTGAGAATGTTGTCACCATCGTTTGTGATGGACGGCTATTTAATAATTTATAGCAACAGGAAAGATGACTTATGATTTATATATTTATGAGTACACATATATTTCTGATACAACACACACAAAGACACTGTGCTCACCTAGTACCCAGAAAACAATACAAATTTGCACATGTGTAATGAGTATATTTGCTGGACGTAGGGTATCCTTCAATAAACTGTGAATCTTCTCTTCGTATGTTAAATGAGCGTAGCGTGGCTGATTTAAATCATCTGGAGTGTTGGTGATTACATGTGTAATCAAATAAGAAAGAATATAAGTGCATACATATTACATATTAAGTGCATATATATCACGTATACGAGTGCATACATATTACATATTAAGTGCTTATAACACACATATCAATTTGTGTAATACTTAAAGAAATGAGATTTACATGTAAGATTGTTTTATTCTTAGGACAACCTTCACACTTCTGAAACTGTTCAATTTATTTATTGAATTCAATCTCAGTCTTATTGGATTCAGTAACGAAATGCATAAGAAGTCCGATATTTCATGTTCTAAGCGTTACCAGCTTTTATATGTTTATTACTCTTCACTCCTCACTTCAAGTAAGGTAACCAGTGGCGACTTGTCATTAAGGGCCAGTGGGGCCGGGCCCAACCAAAAATAATGTGTAACGTGTATTTATTATTGTATAAATTAAAATATAAGCTAATCCAATACCATGATTTCCCCCCAAAAAATGTGTCTGGCCCCCAACAAAAATTAGCACGAGTCGCCACTGAAGGTAACGGATGACAAATTTTGAAATGTAAAATTGTTGTCAGTTTTAAGATGAAAAATACTGAATATTTTTTTAGTATTTGTAACAAATTCAGTTTTAACAAGACCGAAGTAACGATATTCGCTAGAGGAGAAACCTTTCTTCTTCTTTTGTCATCACACTATTCCGAGTTGTTTCCAAGTGTCGTGGTTTTCTGTTTTTGTCTAGCTGGTAGGTTACAGCATTTGTATTTTGCACTCTAGCCTCTATCTCTCTATCTAGTCTTCCATCTTCTGTAAATATGCTTCCTAAGTATTTGAATTCTTACACTTGGTTGATTGTACGAGATTGATCGACATAAATCTTTAGTTTATTATTCAGTCTTTCTATATTCATTATTTCGGTTTCAGTGTTTTTCAATTTCATGTCACGATTTTTACAATTTTATTTCAAGGTATCAATATGTTGTTGTATGTCTTGGTCTTTTTGGTGCAACAGACACTGATCATCTGCTTCAAGCAGTTCCTTTATTTCATCATTATCTGAATTTGACGAGTTATTTTATTCATATATATGATAAATAGTAATGAGAGAATACATCCTTGTCTGACACACCAGTCGGTCATTCCTTCTGTTGTTCTTACTGTACTCTGGCTATCTTGATATAAGGCCATGATATTACCTAATAGTTGTCCATGGACGCCATATTCTTTAAAATATCTTCCATAATCTGCACCTGTTTACTCTATCAAAGCTTTCTCTTGATCTACAAATAAACGATTTTTACTTTGATTGTATTCTCTCTCTCTCAATTCTCTCTCTCTCTCGCGATAACCGCCAAGACCGATGTACCAGACCTCTACATAAATTATATTCATGTGGAAATCTAATTCATACAGCCCCAACATTGGTGTGTTTTACGTCACATCTTCAACACCATTTGGAGCCCTGGTGCTTATCCTTCGGAGATGTGTCCGGGTTCAGCCAGCGTTTACTCGGTTCGCTCTCCGCTCTGTAGCTATCTAGTTTTTTTTACGGTGTGGGGTAGATAGCCCCATTTCAACCACCTTACTCACCTCTTACGACATGCGTGGCAGGTAACAGTGGTTATCTAGATATTTTTCCTGAGATCCCTGATCTCAGTGCAGGCGAGATCGAGTTCCTAGTCCTATCGGAGACAGACGATAAAACGTAGGTCCCATGTTCAATTTGAGCACATAAAACAACCCTTGGCAGTTCAAAATCGAGAATAGCAGGCTGGAAAGCCGCTCCCCGGGCAAAATTCATTAGAAAAGATTAAAAATAAAATCCTACAAAAATATCTTCACCATCTTCAAAAATTACATCGGGACCTTCGCCGTGCTACGAAGTTTGTGCACTGAAGCTGAGATCTTCCTGTGTAAGAAAGATATCGTAGCCCACATTGCTACTCATCGAAGTGCAATGATAATAACCTATCAATCAATCAAACTATTAGTGACGCAAACATGACGTTTTATGGAGATAAAAGGATAAATTCGACCATGTACAAATTTGATGTCTGTCCATGATATTTGATGGTTGTCTATGTTTATTTCATGGTTGTCTATGTACATATTTGGTGGTTGTCAATGTAATGACAAGGATTATGATAATACCTGTTTTTGTAATGGCAATATTTGACTCTGTAATACGGAAAGTTGCAGCAGATAGAAGAATTAGGAAGCACATGTGGGATGTCGTGTGAGTTATGAACTTCGTCACTGGGCAGCGCATAACGGCGCCGAACTGTGGAGAACAGATCATATGAATTATTACACAGTTGTCTCTCTCTCTGGTCTGACACAATTTTGTCACAAACAACAAAAAGTTCATGAACTGTTTTGTTGCGATTTCAAAATGATCAAGTAAATTACAATATTACATAAGAAAGGACAAATTAAATATGTTAATAAATGATAACACTAGACGTTTCGACCAATGGCCTTTATCAAGAAAACAAATCCAAACACGGAACTCTATCATACCATCTCAGTCTGAGAATCCGCCGAAAACATCCGGTGACAAAGGTCTAAATCTTATTTGTATTTAACTTGGTGACTCGCCAAGTTTCTGAGCCATACAGCAACACAGATTTCACATATGTATTTAACTTGGGGACTCGCCACGTTTCTGAGCCATATAGCAACACAGATTTCACATTTGAGCTGAATAACGTGGGCTTTGTTTTCTTGAGATAGCAGGGACGTCACACTGTGCGGATGCAAGGCTGTAGTTCCACTGTGTGCAGGATAGCAAGGTTGGTCCACACTGTGGGATGAAAGGCTTGAGTTCCACATGTGTGAAGGATAGCAAAGGCTTGTAGTTCACACTGTGTGCAGGATAGCAAAGGCTTGTAGTTCCCACTGTGCAGGATAAAGCTTGATTCACACTGTGTGCAGGATAGCAAAGGCTTGTAGTTCTAGACTATGCAGGATGAAGGTCAGTTCTAGACTATGTGCAGGATAGCAAGGCTTGTAGTTCCACATGTGAAGGATAGCAAAGCGTCAGTTCTAGACTATGCAGGATAGCAAATTGTGTTCTATAACATTAAGTGTATGATGCTTTGTTAGATTAATTTAGTCATAGAATATGGATAGCTAAATTAATGTGAACATTGTTTACTTAGAGAAAAAAATAACTACACTAATCATCATCATCAGGTGCCGTCTCCACATCGAAGGTTGGCTGCAATGAATCTCCAGCATCCTCTGTCTTTCGTCTTGGTGTTGCACACTGCCAGACTGTAACATGTCCATTTCTTAAAGTTTCCTCCCACTTATTCTCGGTCTTCCTCTCGGTCTTCCTCTTGCTCTTCCCTCTCAACTTTCCCCTCTAGTAAATGTTTTATCATGGCATCATGTCTTTTTATGTGTCCAAAATACTTTACTTGTCTGAATTTAATTTCTCTTAATAATTGTTTTTCATTCCCAGTTTTCCTAAAACTTGTTATTTGTCTGTTTTTCTGTCTATGAAACTCTGCCTATTCTTCTATATATCCACATCTCAAATGCATAAATTCTGTCTTCTAAATGCCTACACTAATATGACACAAATATTAATGTGACAAAATGAAAAAAACACAAAATAAAGACATCTGATAAAACAAACCAACGGCAGGTGGAACAAGAGATAAGAAGCAGAAGGTGGCGGTGGATAGAATACATACTGAGAAAACCGCCTGGCAGCATAACGAGACGGGCTCTCCGATGGAACCCCCACGAGCAATAGAGGTATGGGAAGACCCAAGAACACACGGAGAAGGGATTTGGAAACAGAATGCTAGAAAATAGGGAGAGAGTAGAGAGATCTGGAAAAGATAGGCTTGGATAGGAGGGCTTGCAAGGCTTTGATTGCGGACCTAGGCCTTCTTATGGGCGAATGGTCAAGAAGAAGATAAAACAAACATGACAAATGATTTTTTTATCAACGGAGAAAATTTAAAATTTGAACAGTTTTGAATATAATGGTTCACTGCTAACAATAGATAGAAATGTGAATAGTTTTGAATATCTTGGTTCACTGCTAACAACAGATGGAAATGTGAACAGTTTTGAATATCTTGGTTCACTGCTAACAACAGATGGAAATGTGAACAGTTTTGAATATCTTGGTTCACTGCTAACAACAGATGGAAATGTGAACAGTTTTGAATATCTTGGTTCACTGCTAACAACAGATGGAAATGTGAACAGTTTTGAATATCTTGGTTCACTTCTAACAACAGATGGAAATGTGAACAGTTTTGAATATCTTGGTTCACTTCTAACAACAGATGGAAATGTGAACAGTTTTGAATATCTTGGTTTACTGCTAACACCAGATGGAAATGTGAACAGTTTTGAATATCTTGGTTCACTGCTAACAACAGATAGAAATGTGAACAGATTTGAATATCTTGGTTCACTGCTAACAACAGATGGAAATGTAAACAGTTTTAAATATCTTGGTTCACTGCTAACAACAAATGGAAATGTGAACAGTTTTGAATATCTTGGTTCACTGCTAACAACACATGGAAATGTGAACAGTTTTGAATATCTTGATTCACTGCTAACAACAGATAGAAATGTGAACAGTTTTGAATATCTTGGTTCACTTCTAACAACAGATGGAAATGTGAACAGTTTTAAATATCTTGGTTCACTGCTAACAACAGATGGAAATGTGAACAGTTTTAAATATCTTGGTTCACTGCTAACAACAGATGGAAATGTGAACAGTTTTGAATATCTTGGTTCACTGCTAACAATAGATAGAAATGTGAATAGTTTTGAATATCTTGGTTCACTGCTAACAACAGATGGAAATGTGAACAGTTTTGAATATCTTTGTTCACTGCTAACAACAGATGGAAATGGGAACAGTTTTGAATATCTTTGTTCACTGCTAACAACAGATGGAAATGGGAACAGTTTTGAATATCTTGGTTCACTGCTAACAACAGATGGAAATGTGAACAGTTTTGAATATCTTGGTTCACTGCTAACAACAAATGGAAATGTGAACAGTTTTGAATATCTTGGTTCACTGCTAACAATAGATAGAAATGTGAACAGTTTTGAATATCTTGGTTCACTGCTAACAACAAATGGAAATGTGAACAGTTTTGAATATCTTTGTTCACTGCTAACAACAGATGGAAATGGGAACAGTTTTGAATATCTTGGTTCACTGCTAACAACAGATGGAAATGTGAACAGTTTTGAATATCTTGGTTCACTGCTAACAATAGATAGAAATGTGAACAGTTTTGAATATCTTGGTTCACTGCTAACAACAAATGGAAATGTGAACAGTTTTGAATATCTTTGTTCACTGCTAACAACAGATGGAAATGGGAACAGTTTTGAATATCTTGGTTCAAATGCTAACAACAGATGGAAATTGAACAGTTTTGAATATCTTGGTTCACTGCTAACAACAGATGGAAATGTGAACAGTTTTGAATATCTTGGTTCACTGCTAACAACAGATGAAAATGGGATGAAGGAAATTAAAAGAAGAACAAACATGTCTTTACAAAAAAAATTAAACAACTAAAAACAGTATGAAACGAAACTGGTAGGAAAACAAAGATCAGAATACTAAGAGCATGCATATTCCCAGTGGCAACGTATAGGTGTAAAGCATGGCTATTTAACAAGGCAGGCGAAAAACATATATATGCTTTTGAATATAAGTGTTACAGAAGAGTCCTTCGTATATCATGGACAGAGAAGAGAACAAATATATTTATTCAGAAAGAACTCAAAATCAAAGAAAACTGGCTGATGCTACACAAAAGAAGAGGAAATCGGAGTATTTTGAACATATAAAGACATGAAAGGCTGGAGAAGACCATTGTGGAAAGAGGCATTCCTGCAAAGAGAAGAAGAGGAAGACCACAGAGAAGATACATTAAGAGTGCAACTGATGGTTTGAACATAACTGCTGCAAAGGCGGGACATCTAGCCTATGAGAAAGATAAATATCTAAGGATTGTTAGTGTGGCACTCTCTGCTCATGACAAGCTGTTAAATGATGAGGTAATTTGAGAAGAATCCTTTTTAAAAATCTGAAATTAAACAAAATATTTTCCAGTAAGCTTCCAATTTTAAAACATTAATTATGTCCCTTGTTGAAAACATTAATTATATCCCCTTGTTTGTGATCACAGAGCATGTGAATATCAACATGAAACTCGATCACTTTATATAATCGAACTGTAACCGAAAGATTTAGTTTCTTAAAACCCCTACGCTTTTCAAATCCATGTTGACAATACAATCCGTTAATGTATCAACTGCGATATTAATGTGCTGGCTTCCAGAACTAATTTATCACCAACACTCATGGGACAGCATTGTAAAATCCCCGTGTAATAAAGCTTACATTGTGCAAATAACGAGCACACTCTGTATCTAACCTTGCTGCCTGGTGCGATCATGTACACAACACACATGAAAGGAATGGCTGGAAGGAAGAGAATGAGATAAATAAACTGCATCAGTCCATTGAGTGATTGAAGAAATCCCATCTCAGAACCGTACCAGATTGATGTCATGTGTTGTTGACAATTGGAGTGAGCTACAAACTGGAGAGGAAAAATGGTCACATAATAAGACATGGCGCGATGTTAATTTTATTTATATAATAGTTTTAATCTTCAGTTTCAGTTTGGAATATCTCCATTGCACTCTGGACATGTCCATATGTGCTCCGATCTCCTTCGCAATATCTCCAACAGCGTCCAGCGACTGACCGTACCAGTTCGATTTTGATTGATGAGCCTACTCACGTACCTGTTATGCTGTTCTTTTCTTGCTACTCCAATCTTCAAACCCAGCTCCTGCAATCTGGTAGTTGACGGGGATTGGTTTAAATGAAAATCTTCTTTGCGGCCACACTCTATGCGGGCGTTCAAAATATCAGCTCTACCCATTGGCTGGCCGTCTGATATGGTGGTAGAGCCAGCCAGCCTGTCTGCTCTCTCATTGCCAACAACGCCCATGTGCCCCGGAACGAAGATAAGTGTGATTCTGAAAATTGTTGACACTTGTAGTGATTCAGCCCATTGCCTGCGCACCGAACCAGCCTCTACCTTGTGGATATCATACTCAATGAATCACTCAGACTGCATGCATGAGTGTAGTTTTGTGACTCCAGTCAACGTAGTGCATTAGTCACCGCCAGTACCTTCATTTTCTTCAAAAGTTCAATATCGACCACTTGTTAAACCACTCTTTGTGATTTGCATGTTATCTGAGCCTAAGAGCCAATATGGCTCATCTGATTGATTTTTTCATAGAGGTTTGTTTTTCGTATCACCATAGTGTATATTTATTCAGACGATCCTTAATTCGACTTCAGAAGTACATGTAATTTACATTCATCAAGTAAAGGATAAGGATCTCTTGCAGTCCAATTTCTTCCTTCGAACGCCGCATATCAAGCATTTGCTAAACCACTCTTTGTGACTTGTATTTAATCTGAGTCTAAGAGCGACTATACTTTCTGCCAGCTATGCGTCTACAAGTAGGCCATCACATCCGATTTATGAGACTTTTTTATTTACTAAGGTAACTTCCATAGGTCCTACCCCCCTCTCTCTCTCTCTCGCAATCCCCGATTAGACTGATGTACCATAATTTCTCATAAATTCTGCTGTTGTTTTTAGGGACTCCGTCCGTCCGTACAGCTTTTCATTAAACTAGGTGTTATTCGACCAGGTCTCGTTTCTCAGGCCTGCCAGCAGTTTTGCAGTAGATACTCAGCCGTCATGTCCGCCTTCTCGCAATGGCACAGGCTAGTTGTTCCAATTTTAAATTTGTTGTAAATGTGGGCCCGGAGGCCCCTACCTTAGTCGCCTCTTACACATGTCTTGTATGTAACGTGTTGATATTCTCTCTCTCTCGAGCGCGATCACCGCCCAGACCGATGTACCAGATTTCCCCATAAATTCTATTCATGTGAAAATCTGATTCATGCAGCCTTAGCATTGGTGTGTTTTACGTCACATCTTCAGCACCATTTGGAGCTCTGGTGCTTATCCTTCGGCGATGTGTCCGGTTTCAGCCAGCGTTTACTCGGTTCGCTCTCCGTTCTGTAACCATCTAGTGTTTTTACGGTGTGGGGTAGCTAGCCCCACTCAAAACCTCCTTACTCGCCTCTTACGACATGCGTGGCAGGTAACAGTGGTTCTATTTTTACACCCTCATTTGGGCCCCGGTAACCACTCGGGCGGTGTTGATATTCTTTGCTCCTCTTGTGGGCACCGGCAACACATGGGCACCTTATATAAATGTTGTGTAGTTTTCACTACAACCAGAAAGTATATCTGAACAATAGAACTCTCGTACCACAAACCGGTACAGCAGAAATAGATTTCAATATTCGATAAGTTATTATCTTTACACTATTTTTTATTGTATAAAATTATCTGACTTCGAGTTTGGATAATTCGACTTTGATGTACAGTTTTTTTTTAAAATTTATTGTAGATTTTTCTTTCATATCCAACAGCCACTTGATGTTGATACATCATTTTATCCCAGTTTTCCCCATTATCAAACAGCCATAAAATGTTGAATATCGATTTACAAAATCGATCTGTAGCTATTCTATTGTTTATTCCCCGGTGGATGATAGAATTGATTCTCTCCTCTTGCTGTTAAGCGTAGGGGTGGGAGCTTTAATTTGCGTACCAGGGCCATGAGTCGCCCTTGTTGTGTTATATCCGTGTTTATTTAATGTGTTCTTGATATTGTCTATCCATCTTTTTCTTGGTCTTCCCTTGGCTCTAGTACCTGATCTTTTTTATTGTATACTGTTATTGGGGTTGGTTGTTTTCATTCTCATTAAATGTCCGAATCACTGCATTTGTTGTCTTTAAATGTATTCGGTGCAGGAAGTTCTGCCCACTCTGCTTCTGATGTCCTCGTCTCGTAGTCTGTAGTTTGTTATTGTGTACAAATCAATCATTATTTACACATTTACCGGTGTAGTCAACGTTATCACATCAATGGTGAGTATTTGTCACGAGTCTTAGGTCTAGTATCGACGTTAGAGCACGATATCTGTAGCTCATGCAAGAATTAAATCTTCTTCACTATATTTGAATGTATAAAAAGTTACAAGTCCTGAGAACATGTGCCACTACAATCAGGGTTAAAACTTCAATGGTAAGCTCTTTCCTTGAGACTAGTATCGACGATAAAGTCCGTTCGCTGTAGCTCTTGCAAGAATCAATTCTTCTTGACTATATTTCATAACTAAAAAGTTACAAGTCCTATGATCATGTGCCACTATAATCAGGATTACCACTTCAATTGTAACTCTTTTGCAATCAATGCCCCGACTGAAAAGGGCAGAAGTATGGACAGAGCTGATATCATCAATACGGTACGCTCTGAATTGTGTGACATGGGCGAGTCTCAGACAGTGGAACGAGTTCGAGAATTAGGCGTTAAGTTTGAACATGCCAGACAGTGTCGTCTTCGTGGTAGAGAGAGAAGATATAGTAATCAACTTCTCATGGGTACCATGAGCAAATGGACTTTGGGATGGCTGCTGCAACGGAGGACAGAGCACGAATGATAATGCCCAATATGCCATGACGTCGATCGCATAACATAACATAACATAGCTTCAGTGGTAAGTTACTGTTATAAGACGTATGTCTAACGTCAACCAAGGAATATGTTCTATGTACCACATAAACAATGTTACTCGATTTTTGCGCAATACAGAATTTTGGCAAATACTCGTACGATCAACAGGTCAACAGGTCAACTAAATATACACGTGAATAATGTCAAAATACAACAGACTCCAGAATTCAAATATCTCGAGAGTATATTCACAGCAGATGGAAAGATGGACAGAGAAATCGAGACTAGATGCCAGAAGGCAAATGCAGTGACATACCAACTGTCACCACTATTAAAACATCCAAGCATTAACATGGCAGTCAAACGACAACTGATAAACTGCATATTTATTCCAACTCTCTGCTATCAGTGCCAAACATGGCCCTGACTAAGACACAAGAAAGAAAGATTACAACATGTGAAATGAGATGTCTACGAAAAGCTGTCAACGTTACAAGGCGAGATAGAGTGAGAAACGAGAATATCAGAAGCATCGTTGGTACTATACCATGCATACAGTACATCGAAAGCAAAGATTCAAGTGGTTCGGCCATTTAATGAGAATGGAACCACATTTACTACCATCACGTGCCTATAATAATCGACACTCAGGGCGCAGAGCACGAGGCAGGCCAAGAACAAGATGGATAGATAACATTTCAGAGTCCCTGCGAAAGTATGGACTGACAACGTCAAGCGCAACACACCTGGCACAAGATAGGAAACTAACTCCCCCCACGACGCTTCACGGCAAATGTGGTTAAGATAAGATAAGATAAGACTCGTACGATGAGAGTCCAGTATATTTTTCTTTTGTCAACTGCGACACGCAATATGTGATGGCGCCCGTGTTGTGCCGCGGTCCACTAGGGAAGCAAAGAATAGTACCACTACGACTCGTACAATAGAACTGGGTCCCTGGGGGAAATACCACTTCAAGAGATAGAATCATACACATATTTGGGCAGCAACGTAGACAAAGATGGTGGAACAGATAGAGATGTTAAAATAAGAATACAGAGGCAAGAGGAGCTTTCATTGCACTGGGAAACATTTGGAAGTCCAAAGAAATCAAATCTAGAACAAAAATTCGGATATTTAACTCTAATGTTAAAGCAGTTCTACTGTATGGGTCAGAAACATGGAGAACAACTAAAACAATAGAGCATAAATTGTAAACATTCATCAACTGGTGTCTGCGCAGAATAGAGGGAATAAGATGGTATGATAGGGTCACAAATGAGGAACTTATGGAGAGAACAAGACAGATTCCAGTGAACGAACAGGTTAAAAAAGACGCTGGCGCTGGATAGGACACACTTTGCGAAAACCGGAGGGTAATATAACAAGAAGGGTCCTTGCCTGGAACCCGCAGGGACAGCGAAAGAAGGGAGGCCGAGAAATACATGGAGACGAGATTTGGAGGCGGAGATCAACAATATAAAGAAGAGCTGGAGGGAGCTGCAGGAGATAGCTAGAGATAGGAAGACTTGGCATGAGTTGGTTGAGGGCCTATTCCCCAACCCGGGGTAAAAAAGGCAAAGAGAGAGAGACCTACAATGCATGTCGTAAGAGGCAACTGATGTAGACCATAGGGCTGCTACCCTACTAAATAAAAAGCAGCGCAGAAATCGGATGTGCTGGCCTATTTATAGGCGCATAACTGACACAACGCGTTTAGGCTAAGATGAGATACAAATCACAAACAGTGGTTGACAAGCGGTCGATATGGAGCGCTCGAAGAAGAAGAAGAAGATATGGGATCAACATTAGTTGTTCTATTTTTATAGTTTCCAAGTAGTAGCTTACATATTGCTTCTGAATTTACTATCATTTGTTGGCCGATTCCGGTACCAACTTTCAGTTGGTTTTACATTGCACAGCCCGTACCAGTCCACGATCAGGATACGTTTGAGTTGAGACGTCCTCTAATTACTTAAAAGTATCCACTAAATGAGCACACCGAGAAGTACGGGTTTCGGTGGCGTAGAGGTTAGGTACTCTCCTCTCGTTCCAAATGAACTAGGTTCGTTCCCTCGTGGAGCCATCGATATATTTTTCTAGAGATTCCTGATCTCAGTGTAGATGAGATCGAGTTCCTAGTCCTATCGGGGAAGGACGATGAAACGTAGGTCTTGTGTTCAAGTTGAGAACGTAAAAGAACCAAAGGCAATTCAAAATCAAGAAGAGCAGGCTGGTAAGTCGCAGCCCTAGTAAAATTCGGAAAATTTATTACGAGTAGAAATATTAAAAATTAGAATTCCGACAATGTTTTCCCCGTCTTCAAAATTACATAGAGGATCCTCGTGCTACAGAGTTCGTGCACTGTCGATGAGACCTTTCTGTGTACAATAGAAATCGGAGCCAGCATAGTTACTCATTGAAGTACATTGATGATGATGACGGTTATATCAATCAATCAATCAATCACTCAATCAATCAACGAAGAAGTACCAGAATATTTCTGAAGCATTTTTATAGAAGATGAAAGACTCGACCGATAAATGAAACCATGAAGAGAAATACTGCCACCTACCAGGCTACCAACTAACCCCGCCACACAGATCTTCAAACAACCTGCTGCCTTTCAGCTCGGCTGGGGACAGCCAAAGGCTGACGGAGAGCGAACCCAGTAAACGCTGGCTAAAACCGGACACATCCCCGAAGAATAAGCACCAGAGCTCCAAATGGGCGCTGAAGATGTGACGAAACCCACCCATCCTGCATGAATCAGATTTCCACATGAATGAGGTTTATGGGGAAATCTGGTACATCAGTCTAAGGGTGACAGCGAGAGAGAGAGAGAGAGAGAGAGAGAGAGAGAGAGATCCAAATATTTATGTGTCAACTAAACAAGAAATGATCAAGAACATCTTCATTCTTGTGATACCAGTGCCAAACATGGACAAGGAATAAATATCCAATGTCTAAATTTGAAATACGATGTCTTCGAAAGATGTTTTTCAGCTTTCTGAAAGTGATATCGTTAGATCACTATAACTCTAACCCTGGCAGAGATATCGTGTTTCTCACGAACTCAGAAAGAAAGTAGACATTTTCGGTTTAGTAGATTATTCCGGCAAAGACGAGAAGAAGAAGACCACGGAGAAGATGAATTCAGGATGTAACTGATGGTTAGATCGAGACTATGAAAATCAGCAGAACACAAAGCCAAGCAAACATACAAATAGATAACACCAGAGTAAAGCAAGTTTCTGAATTCAAATATTTAGGTAGCATTTTCACACAGGACGGAAAACTCGATAGAGAAATAGAGATAAGGTGTCAAAAGCAAATGCAGTGACCTACCAGCTGGCACCATTACTACAACACCCAAAGATCAAGATGGAAGTGAAAAGACAGATGATAAAAAGTATTTTCCTACCAACACTTTGTTACCAGTGCCAAACTTGGTCTCTTACAGCAACACATCACAGAAAGCTCACCACGTGTGAAATGAAATGCTTGAGGAAGACAGTGGGAGTCACCAGGTAAGATAGACTACAAAATGAGGACATCAGAAGCAGAGTGGGTATAACTTCATGCACCAAATACATCGAAAGACAACAAATGCAGTGATTTGGACATTTAATGAGAATGAAATACAACCAACCACCAATAACAGCATACAATAAAAAGAATCGGGTACTAGAGCTAAGGGAAGACCAAGAAAAGATGGATAGACAATATCAAGACCACACTACATAAACACGGATACAACACAACAAGGGCGACTCATCTTGCCCTAGAATGCAAATTAAAGCTCCCTTCCCTACGTTTAACGGCAAGAGTGGACAGCCAACTACATCTTCCACCTGGGAATAAACAATAGACAATAGATAGGCTGATGATTTGAGCGGACACCTGACCTTTGAGAGAGATAATTTCCGAAGAACTGTTAGGGTATCCAAATTTTGTCCAGGACAAACTATTCGATGACGGGATTAGAGATCTTAACAATATGAAGAATCGAACCCATATACTCTGATTTTGTTTAGTCCAGGGCATAACCACTGTCCTATTTCTGATTAATTGTTGAAGTGCCATCTCCACAACGAAGGTCGTCTGCAATTTACTTCCATCCCTTCCTATCTCTTTTCCTGATGGTTCCTTCTGACAGCCTGTTCCACTACGTCTCGTAATGTTTACCACACTGTGCTGCTACTGCTACTGCTAACCCATCACAATAGATAAAGCGAGCACATTATTAAAACTACAATTATGTGAAACTTTTAATGAAAATGAAAATCGTGGCATATCCTTCACAGGACGTAGCCATCAACAACAGTAAACAAGTCCTCGATTTTCTAGGCACCACTTACACGTTAAGTAGTTTGTCATCGCTTTCTGAACGGTGAGGTCTATTTCTACCGTTCGTAAAAATCCAAGGAACTAATATGCTTCCAATCCTGCCCATCGCGAAGTTTGATTCAGGGACTCTTGGGTTGAGATCGAGCTCACTCCCGCTTAAGCTACAAAAGCTCACGAAAACGTTTAATAGACAAACAGAATTCTGAAAAACGAAATAACATTTGTTTTGCAATTAATGCATGTAAACAGTTTGTAATAGATTTATCGATACCTTTTTCTCCATATATCGTATAGCCATTTTCAACCTGGCTAGCGGGTCCCTGTCTGTTCCTTCATCGCTCTCACTAAGTACAGCTTCAACCTCCTGAGTTCCTCGACACAAATCCATTAACTCACACGCAAAGTTCATGCACTGTTCAACCAAGTTTAAGTACTCGCTCTGGAAATACAATATAATAATACAAATTAACAAAACTACTTCTAAACTACAAACATGACCAAATATATTTTTTATCTAGTTAATTGCATATCCTTTACAGGACTTTGCGAATCAACCCAGCCCTTTTTAAAGTTGTGATTTTTCTAGGCATTATTACGTTCATTAGTTTGCCATTGCTTTCTGAACGGGTGGTGCCATCATCCTTTGGTAAAAATCCACGAGAAACAATTTGCAACCTATGTTCGCAGCGTAATTCGAACTCAAAACGTCGAGGTTAATAGACCGAGTCATTATCCCTTAAGCCACAAATATTTTTTATCTAAGGAGAGGAAATAGAAAATGTGAACAGTTTATTAATATCTTCGTTCACTGCTAGCAAAAAACAGATGGAAATGGGATGAAGGAAATTAAAAGAACAAACATGGCTTTACAAAAAATTAAAAACAGTATGGAATGGAACTGATAGGAAAACAAAGATCAGAATACTAAGAGCATGCGTACTACCAGTGGCATTGTATGGGAGTGAAGCATGGACATTTAGCAAAGGCCGTGAAAAAATATATGAGCTGTTGAATATAAGTGTTACAGAAGAGTCCTCCATATATCAGGGACAGAGAAGAGAACAAATGGATCTATCGAGAAAGAACTCAAAGCCCGCCTGCCCAGCGTGCTTGTAGCGTTGGAATACGGGTGACTAGCCCTCTGTGAGTGCGGGTTCAATTCCGCGGGCTGGCAGAAAAGCCACAGGTTCCACAGATTTACGGTGTTCGTGGAACCAAACCGAAGGGTTACGATGTTCATGGCACCGAGCCGAAGAGCTGAAAGTTCAAGTGCTTCTGGATCGAAAAAAAAAATGAAATAAAACTGTCTGATGCTACAAATAAGAATGAGAAAATTAAAGTATTTTGGACAAATACAGCGACATGAAGGGCTGCAGAAGACCATCATGGAAGGAGACATCCCGACACAGAGAAGAAGGGAAGACCAAGGAAAAGATGGATTCAGGATGTAACTGGTGGTTTGAGCATGACCCCTGCAGAGGCAGAATATCTGACATTTGAGAAAGAAAGAAATTCCGAAGAAATGTTAGGGTGGCAACGTGCTACTCAGGACAAGCTATTTGATATCTGACCTATGAGAGAGAGATTACAAAGGACTGTTAGGGTGGCAACGTTCTGCTCAGGACAAGCTATTTGATATCTGACCTATGAGAGAGAGAGAAATTACAGAGGACTGTTAGGTGGCAACGTTCTACTCAGGACAAGCTATTTGATATCTGACCTATGAGAGAGAGATATTACAGAGGATTGTTAGGGTGGCAACGTTCTGCTCAGGACAAGCTATTTGACATCTGGCCTCTGAGAGAGAGAAATTACAAAGGACTGTTAGGGTGGCAACGTTCTGCTCAGGACAAGCTATATGATGATGATGATTCATGAACTTAGACAGGATTTGAGGGTGTCTGACAAAGACCAAAAAATAGAGACATTGATGAATAGTTGATAAACAGATGCATGTGAAGAATTGTTACTTAATTAATATTTGATAAACAGATACATGTGAAGAATTGTTACTGAATATTTGATAAACAGATGCATGTGAAGAATTGTTACTTAATGACTAATTACTCTTCACTATTCTTGCAGCATAGGGTCTCAACAGTTGTCCTCCACTGTTCCCGATATCTGGTCGTTTTCAGTATGGTTTCCTAGGAAAGTCCAGCATATTTCTATTGTCAATAAGACTTCGTTTCTAGGTCTGTTTAGAACGTCCCTTTTTCAATTTCTTCTGTTGGTTCCACTCAAGAGCTTGTCTAGCGACTGTTGATTGTGTCTTCCACAGGGTATGTCCTACCTATCACCAATTTCTACTTCTGAACTGAATGTTTCATTGTTTCTTTTCCGTTCTATTTCTAGTTTTTATGTGTGTTTTTTGTGTTACATTTATTTCGTTATTCGTTTTTATTCCAGATTTTCCTTAGATACGTTGGTATTTGGTCGTCCATTTGTGATTCATTTTAATTTGTCACTCCTGTTTGTTCGTTTGCTTGATAAAGGCGGTGTTGGTCGAAACGTTGCTGTTTATCATCACTGTTTCTGTATTTCGTAAAACTATAGTACTTTGTTTGTACGTGTTTCACTACTTCTGAACTGGGTCATCCTTGGTTCCTACCTTGTTCTTATCCACAATTCTGTGTTTTCAACTCTGTTGTCCTACTTCTACTTCTTCTTCTTTCAACGTTTTCAGACATGGACTTATATACTTCTAACGTAGTGAGTGGTCAACCGGAGTCCATGTACGTCTCCATATAATAATAATTTATAATAATAATTCCTCTCGTATCGTTATACGTTACATAGGGACTGCTAGTAATTTCTCCACACCGTTCTATTCTGGGCGACTTGCTCAATCTCTTCCATGGAACTGAAATCGATATTTTGGGCTGAAATCGGATGCACGCGTCCTAAACATGTAGAAGTATATGCGTTTAGGGCCTACCAAAACAATGTGCAACGTATACACGTTCTTGGCAAAGATCAAACATATCACAAAGAATAATTAAGATTGGTCGTAAAGAACGAACGCAAAGAAGAAGAAGAAACCGATATTTCTTGCCTCTATCAGCAAAGTTCGTTAGATCGTCCTCTCTTTCTTGAACCCTCTGCATCCCACGTCAATGCCTGACATCTCCATATAGCTTGTCTGAAACTGACATTTCGTAGGCATCTCATTTCACAAGTAGAGTGAGAATGAGAAAATTGAAGTATTTTGGACATATAAAGCGGCACGAAGGGCTGGAGAAGACCATCATGGAAGGAGACGTCCCGGATGTGGTTAAGATAAGATAAGATAAGAGATAAGATAAAGCGGCACGAAGGGCTGGAGAAGACCATCATGGAAGGAGACGTCCCGGATGTGGTTAAGATAAGATAAGATAAGATAAGAGATAAGATAAAGCGGCACGAAGGGCTGGAGAAGACCATCATGGAAGGAGACGTCCCGGATGTGGTTAAGATAAGATAAGATAAGATAAGAGATAAGATAAAGCGGCACGAAGGGCTGGAGAAGACCATCATGGAAGGAGACGTCCCGGATGTGGTTAAGATAAGATAAGATAAGATAAGAGATAAGATAAAGCGGCACGAAGGGCTGGAGAAGACCATCATGGAAGGAGACGTCCCGGATGTGGTTAAGATAAGATAAGATAAGATAAGAGATAAGATAAAGCGGCACGAAGGGCTGGAGAAGACCATCATGGAAGGAGACGTCCCGGCAAAGAGAAGAAGAGGAAGACCACGGAGAAGATGGATTCAGGATGTAACTGGTGGTTGGATTGCATTTTGTTCATTGTCCATGTTTGACACTGGTAGCACAGCGTTGGCATCAAAATATTGTTGATCCTCTGTTGTTTAGCTGTCAGTGAGAAATTTGTGTGTGTCTCAATATTCTTCTGTGAATATGCTTTCCAAGTATGTGCATTCTTACACTTCCTTTGTATCTGACTCTCAGATGATGCTTCACAAGATCCAGAAGGGCAGGTTTCGGTATGAGTGGATGTCGTCTATAGAAGTTTCTAACCTCCAGAGGCTACGTGGATATACTGTCCTGGGCATGCGGGTGTTTACGATAATGAGAGAGCGGACAGGCTTGCATCAACAGCATCTATTGTTGGGGAGTTGAAGATGGATAAGGGATATTCTTCGGTCTCTTCGCGAGTGTCTGTTGAATGAGGACACTAAAATCAATGTTGAATCGATCAAGCGATTTAGGCAGTTTGAAGTTACCCGTTGTACAAGTCGAACTGGACGCCTGAGAGGCAGAGTGAGAGGTGTGTTTAATCAGCGAGCCACGGGAACCATCAGTATGCATACTCTTCAATATCTGTTGGGGGAGACTGAGTACCAATGGGTCTGCCCGGAGTGCAATGACGTCAGTTTCGTAACCAATAACCAATTAAACTTCCTTGATTCTAATATTATTGACATGAATGTTTAGTTTAAAGTTGAATTTCATTGACATCAAATCTACCATAAGGAAACAAGCGGGAGAGAGCAAGTCAATGGGAAATGGGATTATGTGTCAATTACATCTTCTTCGAACGATCGATATCGACCTCTTGTTTACCACTCTGTGAGATCTGTATGTGATCTGAGCCAAAGAGCGATTGTACGGTGTGTCAGTATTGCGTCTAAAAGTAGACCAAAACATCCGATTTCTGCGACGCTTTTCATTTAGTAGGGTAGCTTCCCTAGGCCCCTACCTCGGTTGCCTCTAACGACATGCCTTGTAGGACGCAGTGGTACTATTCTTGCATTCCCTTGCGGACCAGTCACTCCACGGGTGGTGTAAATAACATATAATCATGTGTAAATAAGATGCGATCTTGTGTAAATGGTATGTAATCATGAGTAAAGAACAAGCAATCTGGTGTAAAGAGTAATTAGTTGCATGAACACATACAAGTTAGAACGTTGAATTTAAAAGTAGGGAAAAGTCTAGACATACCTGGAGAATAGAGATGGAGGCTGATTTTTAAAGTATAGATAAATCATGGAAGTGATGAAATCAGAGAAATGTCTGGTCAACCACTAGTAACAACTGTTATAAGAAAGAGAAGATGGAGATATGTTGGACACACTTTGAGGAGAAATGATCAACGAATATCAAAGCAGGCATTGAAGTGGGATGCAAAGGGTTCAAGAAAGAGAGGTCGACCTAGAGAGACCCTGAAACGAACTTTGCTGAGAGAGGCAGGAAATATCGGTCTCAGTTCCATGGAGGAGAATGAGCGAGTTGCCCAGGATAGAGCGGTATGGAGAAATTACTTGCAGGCCCTATGTAACGTATAACGGTACGAGAGGAATTATTATTATTATTTTAATCATGGAAAGAATTGGAAGGGATGGCAGGAGGAGAGGAAGAACTGGAATACATTTGTTGAAAACCTGTGCTCCGTTGGGAGTTGAAATGTGAAGAGATGAGAGAAGGCTGGAGATACAGTTAGATAACAAAAGAAGAATTGGATACAGAAATATATTAATCCTGAAGGAGAACTGTGGAAAAGTGCAGGTAGAGTTGGCGAGGGAGGGGTGAGAGTGAGGTGGGGTGGGAGGAAAACGAACGGAAATTAAGAACAGAATTGAACACACATGCGCTTAATAGATTCAGACGTGACCGATATTGAATTCAGAGCTGTGATCAAACATGATTTATGTGTTTGTGATTGGTTCGATCATGGTCGAGACAGATGCTCGCTCACCTGTCGCTGACATCTATGTTGTAGAGAGGACAGTGTAAATCATCATCATCATCATGTGCATCAAGTCGGTGTGTGGTGTAGACTCTGTTATAACCATCATCATGTGCTATGGTTGGTCGCAGAGACAATCTCAACAATATTGATCTTCTGTTCACGAAGTGATTGTTTCATTGATTTATTTTTTCTTAGAAACTTTCTTTTTTTTTTAAATCCAGAAGCACTTGAGCTTTCAGCTCTTCGGCTCGGTGCCATGTACAGCGTAACCCTTCGGTTCGGTGCCACGAACACCGTAAATCTGGAGAACCTGTGGTTTTTCTGCCAGCCCGCGGAGTTGAACCCGCACTCACAGGGAGCTTGTCACCCGTCGTCCAACGCGCTACGACAATGCGGGCTCTTAACTACTTTAATTGCTCTTCTTCTTCTTCGAATGCTACATATCGACCACTTGTTAACCGCTCTTTGTGGTTTCTATGTGATCTGAGCCTAAGATCGATTGTACGCTGTGCCAGTTATGCGCCTACAAGTAGGTCAACACATCCGATTTCTGCGATGCTTTTATTTACTAGGTAACTTCCTAGGCCCCTACTTCATACGCCTCTTACGACATGCCTTGTAGGTCGCAGTGTTACTATTCTTTGCGCCCCTTGAGAACCCGGGAAACACATGGGATGAAGTGAGTAACCCGTTAGCTGCTAAGGACGTATATATACGTTTTTTCCATTCACTTCTAAAGACGCATTAACATGTCTGTTATTATCTCTCCTCTGTGTGCTAAAGACGTGTTAACACGTTATACATTGCTACTGTCACTGCTATAGGTGTACATTCACGTTTGTGACCTAGAAAGAAATAGTAGCTATTTTTAGCTCAGCCTTCAGAAAGTATGGAGCAGCGAAAGGGTTAATATTGTCGCTGAACGTTAGTTAATGATAATTACTATAACATGTTTTATCATCTTTATATATATATATTAATATAAGCATGTTCGTTATCTATCTTTATATATATATATATATTAATATAAGCATGTTCGTTATCTATCTTTATATATATATATATATTAATATAAGCATGTTCGATCATCTTATATATATATATTAATATACATGTTCGTTATCTATCTTATATATATATATATTAATATACATGTTCGATTATCTTATATATATATACTGCTGTACCCTGCGCGCGTTGCTACGCCTCCAACAAAAAGTTGAATTACGTCCCAGTCGATATACTGCTTCATTGCTACTAATGTTGCGTCTCAGTTGATATACTGCTTCATTGCTACTAATGTCGCGTCCCGGTTGATATACTGCTTCATTGCTACTAATGTCGCGTCCCAGTTGATATACTGCTTCATTGCTACTAATGTCGCGTCCTTGTTGACACACTGCTTCATTGCTACTAATGCCGCGTCCCAGTTAATATACTGCTTCATTGCTACTAATGTCGCGTCCCAGCTGATATTTCTCTTATCATGATTCGAAATGAGTAGAAATCCTTTGAAGAAACAAACCTGTATTGCGTATTTTAACTTCAGCTTGTTTGTTTTAAATTGCCTTGAAACGATTATTTTATGCTATAAAAGAGATAGAGATTTCCATAGTTTTAAAACATACTTCATCGAATCTTGTGTATATATTAATGTGTATACCGTAGACTTTCGGAAACGTTGATAGCAAATTGTAAACAAACTTAGAAACTCTCGATGAAATTAGCGTGTTTTCGATTTTTAGTTTTTTTCGAAAAGTTTCAGCGCTACCTATTTCAAACTATAACAGGTAGCATCCCAACATCAAAACAAACATATCCTGTAAATTTCAGCTAAATCTGTTCAGTAGTTTCCGAGTCTATAGGTCACAAACAAACAAACATTTATTTTTAAATATATAGTAGATATTAATATAAGCATGTTCGTTATCTATCTTTATATATATATATATTAATCACTCATCTCTCCTGCCAGAGTTACCAGGTTCGCTCCCTTGTGAAGTCATCTGGATATTTTTCCAGAAATACCTGATCTCAGTGTAAGTGAGATCGAGTTCCTAGTCCTATCGGAGACAGACGATAAAACGTAGGTCCCGTGTTCAATTTGAGCAAGTTAAAGAATTCTTGGCAGTTCAGAATCGAGAAGAGCAGGCTGAAAAGCCGCTGCCCGGACAAAATTCATTAGAAAAGATTGTTTTTAATACCTATAAAAATATCTTTACCATCTTTAAAATTAGACAGGGGACGCTCGCCGGTGCTATGTAGTTTGTGCACTGTAGCGGAGATCTTCCTGTGTAAGAAAGAGATCGAAGCATACAGGGTTACACACAAAAGTGCAATGATGATGGTTCTATCATCCAATCAATCAATCAATCAATCGGTAGTATCGTTACTCGCCATACCGATAGTATCGTTACTCGCCATACCGGTAGAATCGTTACTCGCCATACCGATAGTATCGTTACTCGCCATACCGATAGTATCGTTACTCGCCATACCGATAGTATCGTTACTCGACATACCGATAGTATCGTTACTCGCCATACCGATAGTATCGTTACTCGACATACCGGTAGTATCGTTACTCGCCATACCGGTAGTATCGTTACTCGCCATACCGATAGTATCGTTACTCGACATACCGATAGAATCGTTACTCGCCATACCGATAGTATCGTTACTCGCCATACCGATAGTATCGTTACTCGACATACCGATAGTATCGTTACTCGACATACCGGTAAAATCGTTACTCGCCATACCGGTAGAATCGTTACTCGACATTGTTACTTCTTGCGCCCACACATTTCGTTAAACTCTGCAATATCTGTTGTCAATATTTGGCTTAAGCTGGTGATTAGAATAAACATTTTTAACGATAACTCTCATCCAAAACAAACCCAGAGATAGTAAATATAAATATGGATACCGAATTAAAATGTGAACGATTTTCAAGTTTGAAACAGAAATTACAAATTTTATTTTATTTTATTTTTTAAAATGTAAAATTGCTCAAATAAGCATTGTTTGCGTTCATTCTTATCGACCACGTTTACCAATGTTTGTTATCTGTGTGGTTATCAGTTATCAGTTATATGAGGACTATCATCATAGCACTCCAGACATGTCCATAGGTGCTCCGATCTTCAATTAACAAATCCAGCAGCGGCCCAGTACGCCAATTCTAAGTTGGTTAATCAATCTCTTTGCTTATTTGATATGTCGTTCTTTTCGGGCAGTACTAATTTAGTTATCAGAGGAATATCATCATAGCGCTCGGGACAAGTTCATAGTACCAATATCGCTGTACCAATATCGCTGTACCAATATCGCTGTACCAATATCGCTGTACCAATATCACTGTACCAATATCGCTGTACCAATATCACTGTACCAATATCGCTGTACCAATATCGCTGTACCAATATCGCTGTACCAATATCGTTGTACCAATATCGCTGTACCAATATCACTGTACCAATATCGTTGTACCAATATCACTGTACCAATATCGTTGTACCAATATCGCTGTACCAATATCGTTGCACCAATTTTTTTTTTTTTCCGATCCAGAAGCACTTGAACTTTCAGCTCTTCGGCTCGGTGCCATGAACATCGTAACCCTTCGGTTCGGTGCCACGAACACCGTAAATCTGTGGAACCTGTGGCTTTTCTGCCAGTCCGCGGAATTGAGCCCGCACTCACAGAGAGCTAGTCACCCGTAGTCCAACGCGCTACGAACACGCTGGGCAGGCGGGCATCGCTGTACCAATATCGACTCATCTCTCCCAATCTGGTCAGCGACTGGAATTCACAACCCTGAAACTCCTGTGTTCGAAAAGACACTTTTCTGATCGGAAAGACACTTTTCTGTTTGGAAAGACTCTCTCAGTCCGTTAAGAATATCATTTCGGTCTATTGCAGTTCCCTCCGTTACCATAGCCTTGCAAGTCAATATATCAGCTTGTTTCATTATCCCTGACTCCTAAGTTTCATTATCCCTGACTCCTAAGTTTCATTATCCCTGACTCCTAAGTTTCATTATCCCTGACTCCTAAGTTTCATTATCCCTGACTCCTAAGTTTCATTATCCCTGACTCCTAAGTTTCATTATCCCTGACTCCTAAGTTTCATTATCCCTGACTCCTAAGTTTCATTATCCCTGACTCCTAAGTTTCATTATCCCTGACTCCTAAGTTTCATTATCCCTGACTCCTAAGTTTCATTATCCCTGACTCCTAAGTTTCATTATCCCTGACTCCTAAGTTTCATTATCCCTGACTCCTAAGTTTCATTATCCCTGACTCCTAAGTTTCATTATCCCTGACTCCTAAGTTTCATTATCCCTGACTCCTAAGTTTCATTATCCCTGACTCCTAAGTTTCATTATCCCTGACTCATAAGTTTCATTATCCCTGACTCCTAAGTTTCATTATCCCTGACTCCTAAGTTTCATTATCCCTGACTCCTAAGTTTCATTATCCCTGACTCCTAAGTTTCATTATCCCTGACTCCTAAGTTTCATTATCCCTGACTCCTAAGTTTCATTATCCCTGACTCCTAAGTTTCATTATCCCTGACTCCTAAGTTTCATTATCCCTGACTCATAAGTTTCATTATCCCTGACTCCTAAGTTTCATTATCCCTGACTCCTAAGTTTCATTATCCCTGACTCCTAAGTTTCATTATCCCTGACTCCTAAGTTTCATTATCCCTGACTCCTAAGTTTCATTATCCCTGACTCCTAAGTTTCATTATCCATGACTCCTAAGTTTCATTATCCCTGACTCCTAAGTTTCATTATCCCTGACTCCTAAGTTTCATTATCCCTGACTCCTAAGTTTCATTATCCCTGACTCCTAAGTTTCATTATCCCTGACTCCTAAGTTTCATTATCCCTGACTCCTAAGTTTCATTATCCCTGACTCCTAAGTTTCATTATCCCTGACTCCTAAGTTTCATTATCCCTGACTCCTAAGTTTCATTATCCCTGACTCCTAAGTTTCATTATCCCTGACTCCTAAGTTTCATTATCCCTGACTCCTAAGTTTCATTATCCCTGACTCCTAAGTTTCATTATCCCTGACTCCTAAGTTTCATTATCCCTGACTCCTAAGTTTCATTATCCCTGACTCCCAAGTTTCATTATCCCTGACTCCTAAGTTTCATTATCCCTGACTCCTAAGTTTCATTATCCCTGACTCCTAAGTTTCATTATCCCTGACTCCTAAGTTTCATTATCCCTGACTCCTAAGTTTCATTATCCCTGACTCCTAAGTTTCATTATCCCTGACTCCTAAGTTTCATTATCCCTGACTCCTAAGTTTCATTATCCCTGACTCCTAAGTTTCATTATCCCTGACTCCTAAGTTTCATTATCCCTGACTCCTAAGTTTCATTATCCCTGACTCCTAAGTTTCATTATCCCTGACTCCTAAGTTTCATTATCCCTGACTCCTAAGTTTCATTATCCCTGACTCCTAAGTTTCATTATCCCTGACTCCTAAGTTTCATTATCCCTGACTCCTAAGTTTCATTATCCCTGACTCCTAAGTTTCATTATCCCTGACTCCTAAGTTTCATTATCCCTGACTCCTAAGTTTCATTATCCCTGACTCCTAAGTTTCATTATCCCTGACTCCTAAGTTTCATTATCCCTGACTCCTAAGTTTCATTATCCCTGACTCCTAAGTTTCATTATCCCTGACTCTAAGTTTCATTTCCCTGACCTAAGTTTCGATTTCACCATGACTCCTAAGTTTCATTATCTCCATAGACGCTGAAAACTAAAGGTGAATTATTCGATCCCTTCTGCAACAGTAGCCTACTCTAAAGTGTGTCAGTCTATACACAGTGACAATTCTACAGAGACATATATCTAACAGGTAGACATGTTCTACAGTGACGAATCTAACGGTAGACATATATCAACAGTGACTGCAGCTCATGCAACAGGTAGACATATATCTAACAGGTAGACATTATCTAACAGGTAGACAGATATCTAACAGGTAGACATATATCTAACAGGTAGACATGTAGCTAACAGGTAGACATATATCTAACAGGTAGACATATATCTAACAGGTAGACAGACAGCTAACAGGTAGACATATATCTAACAGGTAGACATATATCTATCACGTAGACATATATCTAACAGGTAGACATGTATCTAACAGGTAGACAGATATCTAACAGGTAGACAGATATCTAACAGGTAGACTGGCAGCTAACAGGTAGACATGTATCTAACAGATGGACAGATATCTAACAGGTAGACAGATATCTAACAGGTAGACAGGTAGCAAACAGATGACAGGTAGCTAGCAGATGGACAGGTAGCTAACAAGTAGACAGTTATCTAACAGATAGACATGTAGCTAACAGATGGGCATGTAGCTAACAGATGGGCATGTAGCTAACAGATGGGCATGTAGCTAACAGGTAGACATGTAGCTAACAGATGGACATGTAGCTATCAGATGGACAGGTAGCTAAGAGATGGACATGTAGCTAACAGGTAAACAGGTAGCTAACAGGTAGACAACCGGTAGACTGGTAGCTAACAGATGGACATGTAGCTATCAGATAGACAGGTAGCTAACAGGTAGACAACATATAGGCAGGTAGCTAACAGATGGACATGTAGCTAAGAGATGGACATGTAGCTAACAGGTAGACAGGTAGCTAACAGGTAGACAACCGGTAGACTGGTAGCTAACAGGCGGACTTAGCTAACAGGTAGACAACAGGTAGACAGGTAGCTAACAGGTAGACAAGTAGCTAACAGGTAGACAGGTAGCTAACAGGTAGACAGGTAGCTAACAGGTAGACAGGTAGCTAACAGGTAGACAGATATCTAACAGATAAACAGGTAGCTAACAGATAGATAGGTATCTAACAGGTTGACAGGTAGACAGGTAGTTAACAAGGGGACAGGTAGCCAACAGGTAGACTGGTCGTTAACAGATGAATATAAAACTAGAATACAGAAAGAAAGTGGACACATTTTCAGCAAACATCAGACTAACAGAAAACTTGGCAAATGGATAGACAAATAAAAGATTGTCAAAGAACTACTAGATTTGACACATAGCTAAAAGATTGCAAATCTAGCTATAAATTTTGGTACTAAAATTGGTTTTTCCTAAAGATTCATTCAAATTTAATATTCATGATCATGGTTATTTCATTTCATCATCAATTTCTACCATGTCTTCACTAGTTATTCCACCAATCTTCCAGTCATAGAGAAATCGAAAACGGCGTCATTACCTTTTCAAACTGTCTAGAAAATAATCACCATCCGAACGGTGATTAATAAAAGACCATCACCCCTTCACCAGTCTCCTGTTCTCTGCTCTCGTTAACTTGGATAACAAAAATTAAACGCAGTAAATATGCGTAGAGGTTAGTCGTCTGGAAAGATGGATGTCACCATTATCGTTTTGATGGTTTTGAGCAGTGGCGGATCGTGATCATTTTTGGTGGTGGGGCGGACAGAAATTTTAGGAAAAACTATAGTTTTGGTTTAGGTTATATTTCAATTTATAAAATAATAACTACACGTTACTCATTATTTTTGGTGGGTCTGGCCCACAGGCCCTTAATGACGAACCGCCACTGGTTTTGAGACTTATTATCGTCACAATATAGTCTAGTTATCATATTATTTACTTCGTCAGAAGTATTTCAGAACTAAATTGTGAATACAAATTTCCAGCAAATATATCATTTTACTAATGTTTCTATAATCTGGAAGTACGGTCTATAACACTGCCTCAATATGCAATGTCCATGTGTCGCAATAATAATATAAAATGCAATGTCCATGTATCGCAATAATAATATAAAATGCAATGTCCATGTGTCGCAATAATAATATAAAATGCAATGTCCATGTATCGCAATAATAATATAAAATGCAATGTCCATGTATCGCAATAATAATATAAAATGCAATGTCCATGTATCGCAATAATAATATAAAATGCAATGTCCATGTATCGCAATAATAATATAAAATGCAATGTCCATATGTCGCAATAATAATATAAAATGCAATGTCCATGTGTCGCAATAATAATACAAAATGCAATGTCCATGTGTCGCAATAAGCTGTCGTTACTGCCTATCTATCTGTCTGTCTGTCTGTCTGTCTGTCTGTCTGTCTGTCTGTCTGTCGTCTGTCTGTCTATCAATCTATCTATCTGTCTATCTGTCTATCTGTCTATCTGTCTGTCTGTCTATCTGTCTGTCTGTCTGTCTGTCTGTCTCATTTGTCTATCTATATATCTGTCTATCTATATATCTATCTATCTATATATCTATCTATCAAGATATCTATCTATCTATCTATCTATTCATCCTGTTTGCCTTTCAGCGTCAGGTCAAAAAAGGAGACACCTGGAGCGAGCATCTCTATGCGCCTTGTCTTTCATTCTCTTCTCTAGTCCTGATTTGCCTCACAGCTTCAGAGTAAGAAGAGATTTCTAGAACAGACTTGTTCTAGAAAGTCCATGTTTCGCATTAACGCACCGTTACTGTCTGTAGTACCGCTGTTTAGGGCGCTGTAGGACTGGAAGAACGTGACGAGAGCCTGAAGAATTTAATGGCACACATGGCTAGTGCAGTCGCCGCAAATATGTTCAGGCTAGTATTATTCTTTTATGCCCATAACAGAAACAAAATCATTGTCCTTACTGTGGACTGAACACGGGTTTCCCCACATGGGAGCCGCCCTCTCATAATCTTACAAAATGCAAGGTCCATGTATCGCAATAATCTTCAGTGATTGGTGGATAGGACCATCATCATTGCACTTCGGTGAGTAACCATGTGTGCTCCGATCTCTTTTTACACAGGAAGATCTCACTGACAGTGCATGTACTCAGTAGTACCAGCAAAATCCATGTAAGAAAAGAAGGTAAGCAAAAATCTTTGAGTGGAAGAAAATATCAGTGGTAAAAGAACCTGAGGGAGTGGTGTCGACAAGGTAGATGGAGATGAGGGAGAAATAGAGGTGGAGATGAGGGAGAAATAGAGGTGGTGATGAGGGAGTAATAGAGGTGGTGATGAGGGAGTAATAGAGGTGGTGATGAGGGAGTAATAGAGGTGGTGATGAGGGAGTAATAGAGGTGGTGATGGGGAGTAATAGAGGTGGTGATGAGGGAGTAATAGAGGTGGTGATGAGGGAGTAATAGAGGTGGTGATGAGGGAGAAATGGAGGTGGTGATGAGGGAGTAATAGAGGTGGTGATGAGGGAGTAATAGAGGTGGTGATGAGGGAGTAATAGAGGTGGTGATGGGGGAGTAATAGAGGTGGTGGTGAGGGAGTAATAGAGGTGGTGATGAGGGAGTAATAGAGGTGGTGATGGGGGAGTAATAGAGGTGGTGATGAGGGAGTAATAGAGGTGGTGATGAGAGAGTAATAGAGGTGGTGATGGGGAGTAATAGAGGTGGTGATGAGGGAGTAATAGAGGTGGTGGTGGGGGAGTAATAGAGGTGGTGATGAGGGAGTAATAGAGGTGGTGATGAGGGAGAAATAGAGGTGGTGATGAGGGAGTAATAGAGGTGGTGATGGGGGAGTAATAGAGGTGGTGATGAGGGAGTAATAGAGGTGGTGATGAGGGAGTAATAGAGGTGGTGATGGGGAGTAATAGAGGTGGTGATGAGGGAGTAATAGAGGTGGTGATGGGGGAGTAATAGAGGTGGTGATGAGGGAGAAATAGAGGTGGTGATGAGGGAGTAATAGAGGTGGTGATGGGGGAGTAATAGAGGTGGTGATGAGGGAGTAATAGAGGTGGTGATGAGGGAGTAATAGAGGTGGTGATGAGGGATAAATAGAGGTTGTGATGAGGGACAAATAGAGGTGGTGATGAGGGATAAATAGAGGTGGTGATGAGGGACAAATAGAGGTGGTGATGAGGGAGTAATAGAGGTGGTGATGGGGACAAGCGAGTTTGTGATTAGGACACGATAAATGATTATTAGAACATGACCTTGAGGGAGACAAGTTAGTGATGGGGACAAGAAAGTATGAGGGGACAAGACAGTGAGGAGCTACAAGACAGTGAGGAGCTACAAGACAGTGAGGAGCTACAAGACAGTGAGGAGCTACAAGACAGTGAGGAGGTACAAGATAGTGAGGAGCTACAAGACAGTGAGGAGCTACAAGACAGTGAGGAGCTACAAGACAGTGAGGAGCTACAAGATAGTGAGGAGCTACAAGACAGTGAGGAGCTACAAGACAGTGAGGAGCTACAAGACAGTGAGGAGCTACAAGACAGTGAGGAGGTACAAGACAGTGAGAGGAAAACCCCAGTTATGAGGGAAAACACTGATGGGACAAGACAGCGATTAGAACAAAACGGTGACGTGAACAAGACTGTTGGGTAGAGGGATAAGACAGAGGGGTACAAAACAGTAGAGGAACATGACAGTGTTAAGGACAAGACAGAGATCGGAACAAGACAGTGAGGTGACACTAATGTAGACAAAACAAGTGACGATAGTGACAATCACATGAACGAAGAAACGGTAGCAAAGTTGTACTCACCTTGAACTCTTTCTCCACCTCAGCAAGTTTCATCATTTCTTGTCTGAGTTCAAATGTTGTCATAATGGGATCAGGACTGGACAGTGCCATGTAGGCGGGGCTGGCCAGAGCTCGATATGCGTTTAACCGTGACCTTGACCTTTTCAATGAATCATAATTCTGCTTTGTTACGCAGTCTTGGCACTTGCACGAGATGGGGTGTGGCTTTTCGATGGTATGGTTCCGGGAAAGAAACATTTGAATAATCTCGTGGTTATTATAATGAGCTGCTAGAATCAGGGGTGTAATGTCTGGTGGAAACTGACTCTTCTCTTCAAGTCTGAAAAAGGCATCACCTCCTCCCATTCTTCTCAACTTATCCTCCCCTGCCATGAAGTTCGGATGTTCTATAATCAACTTCACTATCTTTGTAGCGCCTTTGGAGATTGCGTGCAGCAATGCCTCCTCTATACAGTTGAAACTAAGATTATCCAGCAATATCTCGATGATATCCAATTTCTCAGAGTCAATAGCCAGATGTAAAGCGTTTCTGCCCATGTAGTCTACGCAGTTGACGTTAAGAGAACTCTCCAGACTATCTTCCAGGGATTGCCGGACAATGCCCACATCGCCCAGGTAGGCAGCGTTAAGAAATACACGTTCTTCATCTGTCAGCTGTTTGGTGTTACAGAAGAAAAGAAAGTAAAATACATCAGAAAGAGTATACATTAGAAGACAATACTTGATCTTCTTCTTCTTCAAACGCTCCACAATAGCCGTCCATCGCAAACGATGATGACAGCCTCATGCGTGTGCTACTGCACCTCTCTGATGTATGCGGAGGGGACTGTAGAGTCCAATCCTACCACAGGTGGAGCATACATGATCAAGGTTAAGCATGTGTGTTGTGTGTTTTATCTTTTCGCACAGCTCGTTTTTCTGTATGCCTCAGCGGCACAACAATTCTCATCTATGCGTGTTCCTCTTGCGTTGTTACAGCGAAACATTTGGCGATCTTGCGCCAGTGATTCCCAGGACGTGGTGTCTATATCAAACGCTCCATATCGACCACTCGTTAACCAATCTGTGTGATTTGTATGTGATCTGAGCCTAAGAGCGAGTAAACGTTGTACTAGTTATGCGCCTACAAGTAGGCTATGGCGAAACACGTAAGAACAAAGTACTGTAATTTTACAAAATACAAAAACAATAACTATACACAGCAACGTTTCGACTAAAAGGCCTTTATCAAGCAAAAAAATACAACAGAAGTGAAGAAATTAACCCCTTACACTGCACAGAACATACATACTCAGACAATAAATTCTAGGACCCTAATACCCAACATTGCTACATAGTTTTACTGCACGTTTCCCTTATTTCGATAATACAAGTAGGCCAGCACATCAGATTTCTACGATGCTTTTATTTACTAGAGTAGCTTCGTACATCAGTCGCCTCTTACGACATGCCTTGTAGGTCGCAGTGATATTATTCTTTGCTTTCCTTGCGGGCCCCGGTACTACACGGGCAAAATAATTAACAAACAGTTATATCTGTGAAATCAGATTTCAGACCTAATACACAAATAAGACAAGAGACCAAGCAAGAAAATGTATCTAATTTTATAAGAAAGCGCCGCTGGAACTACATCGGCCACACACTTAGAATGGATGAGGGAAGACTCCCTTACCAATCCCTCATATGGACGCCAGAGGGAAAAAGAAAACGAGGAAGACCAAGAGAGACTCTGCATAGAACCATCACCAGAGAAGGCTCAACGATGGGCCTAGTAAACATTAAAGACCTAAAACAGATAGCAACGAACCGCGAGACATGGAGAACTATGACCTCTGCCCTATGCGCAGCCCACAGGCCCAAGAAGAAAGACTAACTAACTAACTAACTATATCTGTGAAATAGAAAAAAACAATCAAGGAGATGAATAATATGCCCAACAGGAGTTTGTGTAACATTTTAAGGGCACAATCCTCTAGGAAAATATCACTAATCTGCTTCGAAATTTATTATGGGCAATTTCTTTTTAAAATGGACATAAAAACAGTAACATGGTTAATAAAATTGTAATAGAATACTCCAGCAATTATCCCGGTCAACAACTGAACAATAAAATGGGCGTAAGTTATTCGTTGTGAGAACCTGGGATCTCAGACTAGCTCGCCTCGTTAGGAACATTATTTTTTATTTTTAACTTTATATTCTTCTTCTTCTGTATTCTCACTAGATTGGGATTTCGGATTCTCTAATAAAGGCAGCCGTCTGTCTCAGATTATTAGCCACGCCATACAGTTTGTCTTCTGCGTTCTCACTAGATTGGGATTTCGGATTCTCTAATAAAGGCAGCCGTCTGCCTCAGATTATTAGCCACGCCATACAGTTTGTCTTCTGCGTTCTCACTAGATTGGGATTTCGGATTCTGTAATAAAGGCAGCCGTCTGCCTCAGATTATAAGCCATGCCATACAGTTTGTCTTCTGCGTTGTCACTAGATTGGGATTTCGGATTCTCTAATAAAGGCAGCCGTCTGTCTCAGATTATCAGCCAAGCCATATGGTTTGTCTTTGACGCTAGTGTAAGTGGGTCACCTCTTTCTTCTCAAGTCTGCATACTGGGGGCAGTTCTGTAGAATATAATTCATATGATTCCTGCTTCCCCGTTTGTGCCGACCTCTTCCTGTAGTAAGTTTTGGCCACCCTCATGATGGTAGGTCTGACATTCTTACTACGTGACTAAATCTCCGAGGCAGATTGGCGACCGTAGAATCCGTTATCCCATTCCTCATTGTGAGAGGTCGTTGCACCATGTTATACTCCTTACGACCGGGTGCATCTGTTTTCTGCAAGCATTTGTTTCGGATTAGCATTCCCTAGCGGACACGTGCATCCGATTTCAGCCAAACCTCCTTGGTCGCCTCTTTCGACATGCGTGGCAGGTAACAGTGGCTATATTCTTTACACCGAACACGTACAAACAAAGTACTATGGTTTTACAAAATACAGAAACAGTGACGATAAACAGCAACGTTTCGACCAAAAGGCCTTTATCAAGCAAACGATACAACAAACGATATTCTTTACACCCCAAATTTGGGCCCCGGCAACCACTAGGACGATTATTTACAAACTATTGTTGAATTATATAACGCACTCTTTTACTACAGAATTTTTTAAACATGTATATGGCCTTTTTCGTCTTTACAGACGGTCAATGGTCAAGTGTTTTACTGTGACAACTTCTGAGTTTTCGCTTTTCTCTCTTGTCTTTCAGATCATACATAAGTCTCTTCTCAAATGACTCCGCGCCCTTTCGCAATTTGGCTTTCCCCATAACTCTGTCATCAGATAGTCTTCCCATGTGCTGGGACCTATAGAAAAGTTTTCATTGAGGCTTTGCAGACATCTTTATATCTGAGCAGTGGTCTGCCCTGGTGCCTCTTCCCTCCGAAAGTTCACAGAACAACATTTGTTTTGGTATGCTACAAGTTTCCATTCTTCTCACATGTCCCATCCATCTTAGTCATCCACTGTTGAGCATGCTCATGATGGAAGGCAGGTTTGCAAACAAAGTACTGTAGTTTTACAAATTACAAAAAAAATGACAATATACAGCAGCGTTTCGACCAACAAGGTCTTTATCAAGATAACTTTTGGCACTTTAGCTTGATAAAGACCTTGTTGGTCGAAACGTTGCTGTATATTGTCATTGTTTTGTAATTTGTAAAACTACAGTACTTTGCGATTACGTGTTTGGCCAATCAAATAGTTTTACTGCAGTCTCTTCTATATTGTGATTTTGCAAGTTGCAGTACTTCAGAGTTGGTTATCTTGTCGTATCACCTGATGTTCATGATCTTGAGGAGATTGATATACTACGTTTCTTACACAAGTAATATGTAACGGCTATTGTATGCTCACAAAGTTATATTAAAATATTCACACAAATTCATTGATTGATAGGGCCATCATCATCATTGCACTTCGACGAGTAACCATGTGTGCTCCGATTTCTTTCTTAACAGGAATATCTCAACTGTAGTGCACGAATTACGTAGCAAGGCGAGAGTCCCAGATTGAATTTTAAAAATGGTAAAGATAGTTTGCAGGAATTTTTTATTTTGTTATTCTTTCTAGTAAATTTGGCCCGGGCAGCGCTTCCAGCCTGCTATTCTCTATTTTGAACAGGCAAGGGTTCTTTTACGTGCTCAAAATGAATACGGAACCTATGTTTTATCTTCCGTCTCCGATATGACTAGGAACTCGATCAAACCTAAACTAAGACCAGGAATCTCTGGAAAAATATTCCGATGGAGCGAACCGGTTACCTTTGGCACAAGAGGCGAGAACCTAACCTCTACGCCACAGAGGACACCCCCCACCATCCCCCACCCACCCTACCACACACACAGACACACACAAAGTAGTAAGTCTATTAACGCTGAATGTTATTGTCTATTGTCTATTCCCAGGTGGAAGATGTAGTTGGCTGTCCACTCTTGCCGTTAAGCGTAGGGATGGGAACTTTAATTTGCGTTCTAGGGCTAGATGAGTTACCCTTGTTGTGTTGTATCCGTGTTTATGTAGTGTGGTCTTGATATTGTCTATCCTATCTTTTCTTGATCTTCCCTTAGCTCTAGTACCCGATATCTTTTTATTTATGCTGTTATTGGTGGTTGGTTGTATTTCATTCTCATTAAATGTCCAAACCACTGCATTTGTTGTCTTTCGATGTATTCGGTGCATGAAGTTATGCCCACTCTGCTTCTGATGTCCTCATTTCGTAGTCTGTCTTTCCTGGTGACTCCACTGCCTTCCTCAAGCATTTCATTTCACACGTAGTGAGCTTTCTGTGATCTGTTGCTGTCAGAGACCAAGTTTGGCACTGGTAACAAAGTGTTGGTAGGAAAATACTTTTTATCATCTGTCTTTTCACTTCCATCTTGATCTTTGGGTGTTGTAGTAACGGTGCCAGCTGGTAGGTCACTGCATTTGCTTTTGACATCTTGTCTCTATTTCTCTATCGAGTTTTCCGTCCTCTGTAAAAAATACTGCCTAATTATTTGAATTCAGAAACTTGCTTTACTCTGGTGTTATCTATTTGTATGTTTGCTTGGCTTGGTGTTCTGCTGATTTTCATAGTCTCGGTCTTTTGTTTGTTGATTTTCATGTTGTACTTTCTACATGCTATTAGCAATGAATTCATGTGATGTTATAGCTGATCTTCATCTTCATAGATTAAACTTTGGTCGTCCGCAAAAAGCAATTCGTTGATTTGGTTGTTTAATTGGTCGTCGTGATCATTGTCTTATGTCAATAAGGTCTTTTTCGCACTGTGCCTCTTTCACTAATAATGTTATTGTATCATAAAGAAATGTGTCGTCTAGTAACACAACATAGGGAGGGGTCGGTGGGTTCTGTGGCGAAGTGGTTGTTACGTGTTCCTGTCGTTCAAGTGGTTGTTGGTTCGAATCCGGGCACAGTCACATGTGTAATGCTTTCATGAGATTCTTAGTGTTGTTGCGGAGGCTAGGGAGATCGTGCTCTGTGTAATACAAATAATAATATTAATAACAATTGTAATATAATATAGTCACCCATGTGTTGTCAGGGCTTGCAAGGGGGTAAAGAATAACAACACTGCGACCTACAAGCCCCGAATCCGAATACACCAGCTACAAGAGTGTTCAAATTGAACATGGAATCAACAAGAGGAAGGGGAAGGACAAGAAAAAGATGGATTGATGGAGTTACAGACAACGTAAGATGCGACTGAGGTAAGGAACTATGGAAGCTACTCAATTAAATAAAAAGCGTCGCAGAGATCGGATGTGCTGACCTACTTGTAGGTGCATACCTGGCACAACGTACAATCGCTCTTAGGCTGAGATCACATACAAATCACAAAGTGGTTTAACAAGTGGTCGATATGGAGCGTTAGAAGAAGAACAATATAATACAGTAAGATGCCGACCTTTTCTCTGGTGAAAAATGAAAGGTTGTAGTAAGGGGTCAGTAGAATGGTGACAAAATAAAAGAAGATTGCAAAAGCTGGAAGATCGTGTTTGTGGAAGTCTTACGAACAAACATATATTTTGTTTTCTTGTAATCTGACTAAATTAAAGTCGGCAGAGTAAAATATAGCGTTATGAATGTACGACACGGGAGCCCTGACGCCAGCGGGCGTCGCATTGGACAGAGCTGGTTTACAGTATTTTACAAAGTAGCATATATATATATATATATATATATATATATATTGCATATCCTTTACAGGACTTTGCGTATTAACCCCAGCTTTTTAACGCTGTTTGTGATTTTTCTAGGCATTATTACGTTCAGTAGTTTGCCATTGCTTTCTGAACGGGTCCTTTTGTAAAAATCCACGCGAAACACTTTGCAACCAAACTGTCCGCAGTCTGACTTGAACTCAGAACGGTAGGGTTAATAGACCGAGTCACTATCACCTAAGCCACAGATGTCACCTCAAAGTAGCATACGTGCTAGTATTGAGATTTATTTTAAAATGTACACTCGAGAACGATGATAACGATGATAACCATTAACATGAAGATAACAGAAATGATAATAAACTGTTCATTATTGCTGGAATTGTTATAGCAGTATTTTTCATAACAAAAGAATGATATCAAAAGTGCAATGATATAAATGCAATCTTCATACCAACACTGTGCTACCAGTGCCAAACATGGACACTAACAAAAGAACAAGAAAGGAAAATTACCACATGTGAAATGAGATGCTTGAGGAAAGCAGTAAATAAAACCGGAAGAGACTATATAAGAAATGAGGAAATTAGAAGAACAGTCGGAACAACACCTGCTATTAGATTTATTGAAAAACAGAGACTCAAATGGTTTGGCCACTTGGTCAGAATGAACCTGAATACACCAGTTGCAAGAGCGTACAACCTGAAAATGGAATCATCAAGAGGAAAGGGCAGACCAAGAAAAGATGGGTTGATGGAATTACAGACATCTTAAAACTCCACAATACCACACCATATCACGCTACCGAGCGTGCATTATCTCGGAAACCGATCATCAGTTAAACCTGCTACGCTTAACGGCAACAAAAAGGAAAGAAGAACAAAAGAAAGAAAATAATGATATCAAATATGTAATGATTACATCAAATATGTAATTATAACAAAACTAATCGAGTAATAACATTAACAAAATACACACTGAAATATTCACTTTAGCAAATGTACTACCCAACACACGGATATATTTTAGCAAATGTACTACCCAACACACTGA